>JXCR01130114.1:9491-44323 GCA_002079205.1 Phalaenopsis hybrid cultivar
GATTTGAGGTAAAGCGCTCTTTCATTTAAACTATGAAAATTATGGAGTCAGTTTGACTTCTTCTTTTTCAAAACCTTTTTTTTAACGTCCTTCCGAAGCGGGCAATGTAATTTCAATTCCGATGACCGACAGCTTCTTACGGGCAAACCCCATACCAAAAGTAGTGCCGACAACAGTGCATGAAGTTGGTATCCATGAAGATGCTGCCTACTACACGCCTCCAAAAAGGACTATCTTCTCTCGTGAAGTTATCACAAATAAAGAAGAAGATTCAGAAGAATTGCAATAAGGAGGCCATTCAACTCCGCTTCAGTGATCTTCGACCACTCCCTTACAACGAGTTGGTAAATGTTCTTTTAGTTCGCGCACCCGAGGTCAAGGTAGGGGACATGGATGAGGAAGGATCAATTTAATTGTTGAACTAACTAGGCCAACCATCAACATTGGTAATGAAGACAGTTCTGAAGACGAGATAACGATGACAAGACGGAAGAAACCTCAGTACGAGATATCCTTAGAAGATACAAAAAAGAATTATTATGAAACAATGTATGATTGGATAAACCATTATGTGAATACTATGACCCTCACTCCGATTCTCCCTCAAAAGGTCGAGAGTTTAGAGGTCAAGGAAGTCCGCATAGTGCTGGTTCAAAGCCAAACAAATTTTACCGTGCTTCTACCCCTATTGTGCTTGAAAAACATGTAAATTTGGATGATGATTCTAATGAATTAATGGAATTGCCTTTTGGTTACTTCACCCCTTGTGTTTAAAAGTTAATTCAATAGGGACACTTACCAAAACAAATACCAAAAGATAAATTTCAACTTTTTGGAAAATTATGGAATGGTAAAAGTTGAACTCCAAATTCAAAAGAGGGTATCATATTTGGTACAGTTGGACCAGTCGATGATTCTGAATTTTGCATGGTTGTTACTGGTGAGTCAGAAGAGGATTTTCTCGATATAGAGGATGACTCTACTGATGAACCAATAGAAGATGCTCTCCCAGAATTTGAGGAAGAAATTAAATCTACCTTTGATGAATTAAAAGAGATTAACCTCAGAACTGAAGAACGACCCCGACCTACATTTATAAGTTCTCTACTCAATGACGAAGAATCTTCAAAATTGATCAAACTATTAACAAAATTCAAAGATTGCTTCACATGGAGCTACGATGAAATGCCAGGACTGTCAGCAGAGGTTGCAGTCCATAAACTTGGGGTGGAAAGAATATAACCCCAGTAAAACAAGCCTAGGAGAATGCACCTCAAAATAGAGCAACAAGTCATCACTGAAGTGAAGAAATTAATAGATGAAAACTTTGTGAAAGAAGAGCAGTACCCCATATGGTTGGCTAACATTGTATCTGTTAAGAAGAAAAATGGACAGTTTCATGTTTGTGTTGACTTCAGAGACTTGAACAAGACATGTCCAAAAGACGAGTTTCTACTACCCATACCAGAGATGATGGTGGATATCGCTTCAACACATGAAATTTTCTCCTTCATGGAATTATCAGGATACAACCAAATCAAGATGGCTCCCGAGGATGCAGCAATTACAGCCTTCAGAACACTGATTGGAATTTTCTGCTACACAGTGATGTCGTTCAACCTAAAGAACGTTGGAGCAAGATATCAGGGTGCAATGACAAAGATTTTTGACGACCTCATTCAAAACCAAGTAGAATGCTACGTAGATGATTTGGTCATCAAAAGTAAACAAAAAATAGACCGTACAATTTGAGGATCGTGTTTGAACGGTTACGACGACATGACCTTAAAATGAATCCCTTAAAGTGCGCTTTTGGCGTTACCTCTGAGAAATTTCTAGGATTCGTTGTCCGTCATCGAGGTATCGAGATCGACCTGGATAAAATTAAAGCTATCTTGGAAATGCCTCCTCCTAAAACCTTGAAACAACTACATTCCTTCTAGGGGAAGTTGGCATATCTGAGACGCTTTATTTCTAATCTCTTAGGTAGGTGTCAGCATTTCTCGGCATTAATTAAAAAGGATGCCAAATTCATTTGGGAAGAGAAATGCCAGTGGGCTTTCGAGGACGTTTAACAATATTTAGTGACACCTCATATCTTGGTAGTGCCTACCCCAAAGATACCTCTGATACTTTATACCGCAGCCATAGATGACTCTCTTGGAGCCCTCTTAGCCCAATTCAATGATGAGGGTAAAGAAAATGCACTCTACTACTTGAGCTCGCACCTAATACCGATGGAGATAAGGTATTCACCTATTGAGAAACATTGTTTGACGTTAATTTTTGCCGCCCAAAAGCTTAGGAATTACATGCTTTCTCATAAGATTACCCTAATCTCAAAAGTTAATCCATTGCAAAATCTGATGAGCCGACCATCACTCTCCGGATGATTAGCAAGATGGTCAATGATCTTATTGCAATTTGATATAACTTTTGTTCCCCTCCGTGCTATTAAGGGACAAATACTAGCAAACTTTCTCGCTGCACACCCACTGCCAGCTGAGTTACCAGATGAGCAAATACTACAAATGGAATTCTTTAGTGTGCAACGCTCGGAAATGTACTTTGATGGTGCTTCATCAGCCAGAAAAGACAAAGGATCAAGAACAGTTATACCAGGCAAAGCAGGGATTGGTTTGATATTTATTACACTAGATAAGGGTATGTTGAGGTTCTCATACCACATGAAAGAGCCATGCACTAACAATAAAGCAGAATATCAAGCTTTAATCACTGAGTTGGAAGTGTCAATCTCAGTGGATATAACAAACATTGCCATCTATGGCGACTCCCAACTCGTCATCCAGCAAGTTGACGAATAATACAGAATTCTGAAACCAAGGCTAGCAGAATACCATCAGTACACGATGAAGCTCCTGGAGTAGATTCTTGATATGATTTTCTATCAGATTCCTAGGGGAGATAATGCCCATACTGACGCTCTAGAAAAAATTGCTAAGGAAATTTCATGTCCCCCGGTGGATTCCATTGAAGTCACAGTGCAAGGAAGACGAGTCTTGTCTCGGATCGACTTCAAAACTCTACACAAGCTTGGAAACGAAGAAACAATAAATACAGTTTCAGGCATCAGTGAAGATTGGCGCAAGCCATTAATAGAATATTTGCATATTGGAAAGCTTCCAGAAGACAAGTCTGAGGCGCACCACATCACAAGAAGGGCTATGTCTTACGCTCTGATCGGAAATGTTCTCTACAAAAGATCATTCGACCAGATGTGGCTACGGTGTTTGAGTAAAGCTGAAGCACACAATATTGTCAAAGAAGTACATGCCAAATTGTGTGGCGCTCACCAGGTAGGGCCGAAAATGAAAATGAAGATCAAAAGAGATGAATATTATTGGTCAGCAACGATGTCCGATTGCATGGATACAACTAGAAAATGTCACCAATGCCAAGTGCATGGGGTGGTCTTACACCAGCCTCCGAATGTGCTACACCCAACAGTTGCCTCGTGATCATTCGACTGTTGTGGCGCGGACATAATAGGTCCGATAGACCCTCCATCTTCCAAAGGACACATGTTTACACTTGCCGCTACAGATTATTTCTCCAAATGTGCAGAGGCAGTACCGTTACATGAGGTTACGACACAACACGTTCTTCAATTTTTCAAAAGCCAAATTATCTACCGTTTTAGAGTACCATAAAGAATAATTTCTGACAATGAGACGGCTTTCAGAAGCACAAAGATAAAAATTTCATCAAAAGACATGGGATAGATTGAAGATACTCTATGATTTACTATCCCAGAGCAAATGGTCTAGCTGAGGCTTTCAACAAAACATTGGTACACATTTTAAAGAAGAAACTAGATGAAAAAAAAGAGATTGGCACAACAAACTATTAGAACCCATGTGGGCCTACCAGACGACTTTCAGGTCTGCCACTCAGTGTACAACTTATATGCTCGTATACGGGTCTGAGGCCGTACTACCGCTAGAAATCCAAACACCATCTCTCAGAGTCGCCGTTGCCAATCAACTCACAATGAAAGAAAGTGCAAAACTTAGACTTGAAGAACTGCAGAGTGTCAAGGGAAAATGACTAGAAGCACACCAACATTTGGACCTTTACAAGGCAAAGATTGTACAAGTCCATGACAAATTGGTCCTCCCAAGGACATTTGAAATTGGTGACCTCGTACGTGTGCTCAAAAGACCTATTCTTACACGCCGCAAAATAGGTGAAAAATTTGAGCCAACTTGGGAGGGACAATTTGTCGTTGAAAAGGTCTACATAGGAGGAGCCACCATTTAGTGGACTTCCAGGGCGAAAGACCCATGTTACCAATAAATGGACGATATTTGAAAACTTATTGTGCAACCTGATGCCGCTTGCCTCTACTTACTTTAAAAATTTGGAAACTTTGATTGTTTTGGGGTTATTTATGTGGCCAAATGTCTATGACCGGATCCAAATTTTGTAATTAACCTCAATATAATGAAATTTTGAGAAAGAAATTTTAAACTTCAAATTTTCTCCTTTCCACTTTTGAGTATGATGTTCCACTAAATTAAAAAAAACTCATACATAAAATAAACAATTCATTTCACCAAAATAAACTAAAATTTACTTTAATAAATACTTTATTTTGTTATTGTTCATGCCAAGTTTTGACCCACTGATGTTTTTCCTATTGTCTGCAAAAAATGTCTGGAGCCTCGCACTAAAAGAGGAGATGGCGCCGCAGGGCGGTACCATAGACTTCAACATGGATTTTAACCAGGTTGACATGGACTATGAAGGCCCTCTCATGGATGTAGTCAGCTGCAAAGAGAATGAGGGATTACCTTCACTGCCGAGGGTGACTGCTAAAGATAACGTATCACAAAACGGCAAGAACGTGATAACAAAGAAAGATACGATGAAAGGGCCCAGCCGTCTGTCCTCCATGGTAGCTACACCAGTCAGAGGCCTAGTAGCCTCCAATAACGAATGACTGCCAATTACTTTGCTTCGCAGGACACAATGCAGGAATGCTAGCCGCAAGAAGCAGAGAGCTTTTCTACGACAAGAACGCAGACGTCAGAGAGAGACGAACCACTTGCTCACCGTTATTCCTGAGGGGCATATTTATGATCCAAACCTGAAAGAAACTTCTGCTAGCCTACCCACCATAGATGAAGAACCAAGATTCGTGACAGAGTCAGATACACTTTTAGTTTCAGATGTTTTATGCAAGGGTTGCCCGACGTGCAACGTAGAAATACCAGCCGGGACATCAGCCACGAGCTCATTTGTAGAATGCCTGGATTGCAATGTTTTACATTTATAACGTTTTAGTACATTGGAAGAGTATACCTCAAGCACTGATGGGTCTCAGACTTCAGATTTTATGATGGATGAGCCATACGTCCCATTGGGGACAGATCAGTATGTACCATGGAGCCCAGGGTCGTACATCCCGCTAGATGCTGAGTCTCGTGTTCCAAATCAACCAGCGCCAGTTTGGGTTCCTGCCAATGCTTGAAGGGAAGAACGCCCGCAACAGCTACCGAACCCTAGTACGATGGAGCACTCAACATAAGTAAAGTAAATAAAAGAGAATTTGAATTTTACGAAGAAGTTCAAGGAAACTTCGTCAACATACTGGAAGGCTTGGAGCTGTACACCAGGGTCTTCTCGAAGAGTGACGAAAGAAGCATTCTGGACTGCATCTTTGATTTGAGAGATAGAGGCCGAGCTGGCCTTCTCATGGAAAGAACATAATGTGATACGAAGAAATGGATGACAGGAAAAGACAAAATCACCATTATGTGTGGCTGTTGTTATAACTTCACAAATGACAGACTGGGGAATCCGCTTGGGATCCTCAGACACAACCAAGTAGATCCACTACCGCCAATGATAAAGTGGATGATCAAAATAATGGTCAAATGGGGTATTCTGCCTGCTACCTGCATTCCAAATAGTTGTATTATCAACATCTATAAAGAGGGTGATTGCATTCCTCCACACATTGATCATCATGATTTTGTAAGACCCTTCTGCACGGTCTCATTTCTGAGCAAGAGCAATATTTTATTTGGGAACGAAATCAATATCGTCGGCTCTGGCGAGTTCAGAGGAACTGTAGAGATTCCGCTGCCAGTTGATTCAGTCTTGGTTCTGAAAGAAGATGGTGTAGATGTTGCCAAACATTGCATTCCAGAGGTACGAAACCGCAGGGTGTGTGACTTTCCACAGGATGGATGACAACAAAATACCATATGGATTCCAGCACGACCCGAAACTAGAAGAGCTACTGCCATACGAGCTACGAGAGGGTTGTACCTCTAAGCACATGCGAAGGGAACTCTTATCCTGGAGCATGACTTAGAAGGTCTGCTTGATCGATAGCTCGTCGTACTGGTATAGATGGTCAGAGGTTCACTTTTTTATATATAGCAACATGATATGTATCTGATATACTCAGCCTATAATGTATTCATGACATGAGATGTTCTGAATGTATTTTGACATGGACTATATATTGTACCTTTTTAAGGCGTAAGCCTATGTTCGATTTGTAACATCTTTATTGAAGCAGAGTAATGGAATTTTCTCTCAGAAATGTTCCTTTTTGTCAGTTGCCTTTTTGTGAAATGGATGAAAGCCACGAACCACACGTTGGTTCAGAATTTCAATGAACAAAGAATGAAACAACAAATCTTTAACCATAAATAAAATTCAAATTTAAATAATAAAAAATGAATAAACAACAAGACAAATTTCTTTTGAAAATCAACCAATTAAAAGTAAAACCTTAAAAACATATTTTGAAAAATTAAATGTGATAAAAACAACAAGAAAAGCAAATGAAACTGTTGAGCGGATTCTCTCATTTTCGGAGTTTCTTACTCTTGGTGCACGCAACACAACCATCTTTATCTGCATTAACTCGCTTCACATCCCCACAGAATTTCACATTCTGCACAAAACCCCGCAAAGCTCTATAAATCTTATTAAAAAAATCAACCTTTTCACATGACACATTTATGCAAATTCAGCATCACAAACTCTCTACATTATTTCATATGACTCTTGAGGTCAGTACCCAAATTTTGGCTCCCCATATCTGAGGATCGGTGTGAGGTCCCCTTCAATGGATGTTAAGGCTTCCGATTCCTTCAAATTTCAAATTCTCCAAGGATCGGTGTGAGGCCCCCTTTAATGGATGTTAAGGCTTCCAATTCCTTCAAATTTCAAATTCTCCAAGGGTTGGTGTGGTGTGAGGCCCCTTTAATGGATGTTAAGGCTTCCGATTCCTTCAAATTTTAAATTCTCCAACAATCCGTGTGAGGGCCTCTTCAATGGATGTTAAGGCTTCTAATTCATTCCGAAGATCGGTGTAAGGCCCCCTTCAATGGATGTTAAGGCTTTTGATTCTTCACATATTTTATTCACATATTCCCCACAAATTCACATGTGTGAATCTGCATATTTTCTGCATAAACACACATACTTTCTTGTTACCTATTGAGTTGAATGTGAGTCGTAGTGCTTTCCTTCTCAATGTAACACATATATTTCCTTGTCACCGCTTGGGTTGGATGTGAGTCCTAGTACTTTCCTTCCTAACGTGACACACATATATTTTCTTGTTACCTCCTCAGTTGGATATGAGTCTCAGTGCTTTCCTTCTTAATGTAGCACATATATTTTTTTGTCACCGCTTGGGTTGGATGTGAGTTATAGTGCTTTCCTTCCTAACGTGACACACATATTTTCTTATTACCTCTTGAGTTGGATGTGAGTCCTACTGCTTTCCTTCTCAATGTAGCACATATATTTTCTTGTCACCACTTGGGTTAGATGTGAGTCCTAGTGCTTTCATTCCTATCGTGACACACACATATTTTCTTGTTACCTCTTGAGTTGGATTTGAGTCTTAGTGCTTTCCTTCTCAATTTAGCACATATATTCTGTTGTCACCGCTTGGGTTGGATGTGAGTCTTAGTGCTTTCCTTTCTAATGTGACTCACATATATTTTCTTGTTACCTCTTGAGTTGGATATGAGTCCCAGTGCTTTCCTTCTCAATGTGGCACATATATTCTCTTATCACCGCTTGGGTTGGATGTGAGTCCTAGTGTTTTACTTCCTAATGTGACACACATATATTCTCTTGTCACCGCTTGGGTTGGATGTGAGTCTTAGTGCTTTCTTTCCTAATATGACACACACAAATTTTCTTGTTACCTCTTGAGTTAGATATGAGTCCCAGCGCTTTCCTTCTCAATGTAGCACATATATTCTCTTATCACCGCTTGGGTTGGATGTGAGTCCTAGCGCCTTCCTTTCTAACGTGATGCACATATATTTTCTTGTTACCTCTTGAGTTGTATGTGAGTCCCAGTGCTTTCCTTCTCAAAGTAGAACATATATTCTCTTATCACCGCTTGGGTTGGATGTGAGTCCAAGTTCTTTCCTTCCTAATGAGACTCATAAATTTTCTTGTTGTCTCTTGAGTTGGATGTGAGTCCTAGTGCTTTCCTTCTCAATGTAGCACATATATTCTCTTATCACCGCTTGGGTTGGATGTGAGTCCCAGTGCTTTCCATCCTAACGTGATGCACACATATTTTCTTGTTACCACTTGAGTTGGATGTGAGTCCCAACGCTTTCCTCCTCAATGTAACAGATATTTTCTTTGGAGTCGGATGTGGGCCTCTGTGTTTTCCATCTCGGTTCGGTCCTCCCACACAATCTTATTCTCATATTTCGAAATAAGTTTCATGACCACCTTAAATGGAATATGGCATTTGATTCTTAGTTTGGGATTGATACCCAAATTTTAATTCCCACCTCAGGGTCAACACTTATATACTGACTCCCATCCTTTATAAATACCTGAAATTTCATAACGCAAAATTCACCATCCGATCCCCAGTGAGAGCCCCTACTCTTTGATTTCAATCAGACGATCACATGTTAAATCCCCAGCAGAAACAAATCACATACACAACCCTACACGTACTTCCGGGTCTGTTGACATAGAATTTTAGGTTGGTTTTTGTTGATCTTGTCGGTCAACGCCAATACGCGCGGTGTGCTTGCCCAACACACCCCGTCTATTGGGGGTCCATCTGTTGACCTCACTTTTGGTTGACATTTAGTTTTTCCTCTTTAGTAGCCTAAGGTCTAGCCATAGGACTTTCCTATTGACTATTCTTAGAAAACTAGACAAGGAACCCTCACCATTAGAAATTTTACACTCTTCTCTACTCAACTTGGAGTTCCACATATTAGTCCTAACCTCTAGCACTAAGTAGGTGGGGTCACTATGGAGGAAACTCAAGATGAGTCACCCTTAGGACTGTTGGACCTTAGCGTTGACCCTGGGTGTTGTTCTAGGGTTAAGGCACTCACTTGCAATCACTTGTACTCACAATCACTCACTACCCTAAACCCAGAACTTCTAGGCTTTGGTCCTTTGATACTTTTGGGAGACTTTTGTAGGTGGTCCCCTAAACCCATTAACCCTGGGATAGGGTTTAGCTAAAACCACTACATAGAGGACCCAAAATGGGGTTTCTATTGGTCCATGACTTATGAATGGTGGTTGGTACTCTAACTCTACAAAGATACCCAACCTAGCCTTTTGCCCCTAAACTCCCTCAAATTACCTAGATACCCTTTGGACCCCAAATTTGGCCAAAATTCCAAAATTTACTTAAAATACCCAACTTGACTAAAAAATCATTTCAAACACCTTGAAAACACCCAAACTACCCAAAATCCCCAAATTGGCCAAATTACCGAAAGTGCGCCCTCTTTAGCCCAAAATTTAAAAAAATCCCAAAAATTTCCAAAACCTCCCAAATATTCCCAATTTCAATTTTCTCAACTATCACATGACCCAATTTGGCTAATTTGACCATCTTTGATCAAAATCCCCAAATTGCCCTTTAAAGGCCCATATTTTCCCCAAATTACCTCAAATGTCTAGCCAATTGGTCTCAATTTACCCCAATTTCAATTCTAAACTCAAATTCACCTTCAATATGACCAAAACAAACCAAACCCAAGCTCAATTAGCCCATGATTTGAACCCAATTTTGATTTAGATCAAAACCCAATTTTGGCTCTATGACTTGGTTCCACCAAATTAAACCCATAGCCCACTCAATTGGCCACAATTTGTGTTGAAAAGCTTCATAACATCCCCATACATCAAAATTGACCTTCAATTGGCCTTAGTGAGATCTCAATTTTATTTGATTTCAACCTAACTGCAAAATCCCCAAATTTGCCCCAAATTGGCCATGTCTCAAGATCTCACCAAATTGAGGGCCTTAACCCCAAAATCACTTCAACCCTTCACCAAAAATCTTCATAACAATCATCTAAACAATGTTGATCAATCAATTAGGCCAATTGACATAGCTAACCTAGCCCAAATCTAAACTTTGATCACTTGAACCCACATTGAACCTATGCATTAAAGATGGCCTAACTACCCCAAAGTTACCAAATTAACTCCAACTCAGCCGTTGGTTAGACCCTAAGACTGAGCCAAAACCCATCTAACCACCTAAACTAATCCATGGAGCAAAATTTCCCCAAATTAAGGGATTTTATTTCCAAAAATGCACATGCTTAAGATACCCTTTCCAAAACTAAACCTCATTGCATTAAGTTGCTTTGACAGATTCCCCTGGATGCCCTGAGCACCTAGCCACCTCCCCCTACCACATTGCATTGATAGATTCCCTTGGATGCCCTAAAAACCTCATTGCATTAAGTTGCTTTGATAGATTACCCGGCCTGCCTAGTCGCCGGAGAAGCTCAAAACCGATAGCCCCCCCATGGAACTTCACCCAAATCGAACCTAGAGGCCAGCTCAGCCAAACCAAAATGTAGAGCTCCTTTGCCCTCCACCTAAGCACCATAATGCACCTAAACATTTGCCCTGAGAGCCACCCTATGACCATTTTTATAAAAACTCACCTCCACGGCCATGGGAGGTGTGCTAAAATTTTCTCAGAGAGAGCTTCCCTAATCACTCAAAGAGCTTCTTTGAGACCTCACAACCCATTCCAATCACTCCATTGCCTTGATTCTTTCGGTGTAATCATAAATTTGAGCTTAAAAATTAGGGCAGAAACAAGACATCCTTAACAACTCCACCAAACTTCAATTGCTTGTGCCCACACCTTCACAACAATAAGAGAAGACAAAGCCCCATCAAATTATCCTCTGAAATAGCCTCTACAATAGCTCTAGACCAACACCCAAAATCGGTCTTGATCAAAATCATACCTAGGCTTTCTACCAAGACCAGAGGCTCAATCTCTAGCCTACTTGGATTCCAAACCTCTGGTTGAAGCTTCACTTCTCAGAGCCAAGGTATAAAACTTCCTTCCCTCCCGAGCCTATTTGGATTCTCCATTTGATTAGACTTAATTTAATTGCATGATTACCGTATAGATATGTTCGTCTCACTTAGACAAGCCCATCAGGGATGATGATGGGGAGCCATCCGATTGCAAGTGTATAGGATGGATGGAGGAGATCAAGCCGGACAACCCTTTGAAATATAAACCACGGATCGAGTCAGCGTTGAGGTGGACGACGTCAAAAAAAAGCATGCCGCGTGGAGCTTCAGAGTTGTCGTAGGTTGAGGTGGCGTCGCACGTTTAAATAGATAAATAGGGATTTAATTAATTCAAAAAATGACCCCTAACTTAAAAAATTCCATATCTTGGTGTAGAAAAATCACAAAAATAAAATGAAAATAACCTCTCGATCAGTGAACAGAGGAGAACAATGTGAAAATAATTTTAAGTCCATGTGATTCATATTTTATTTTTAATTAATTTAATACTGATTTGAATCTTTTGATTCTCCATGCATATAGGCATTTAATTATAGCTTGAAATTTTAGCATGTTGTTATCTTTTTTCTTAGGGAACATTCCTTGATTTTTCCAAAGTTAGAGAAGGTCCCTACATAGAGAATCATATTTTTCAAGTTTTCCTGCATTATTTGCTAAAAAATAATCATAGAAATTAGCATGTTGCTTAGAAAAATCTAAGAAAATTTTGGAAAGTTTACTATGACCAGAGATAATTAATTTTGAAAAAGAGAAACAACAAAATGACTTAATTTTTGATCTCCACTATTTGTTTTAGGATTCAGAGAACTTACTATAAAAGTTTCAAAGCATTTTAAGTTTATTTGATAACTTAAATTGACTTTTCAAGTTAATTAACATTATTGGCACTAAAATGATTTTTAAAAATAAAAATATAACTTGAAAAATTATAAAACTAAATTTTTTGAGTTCTCTCTGATTAGGGATATTTTATAAAAATAAAATGATATTTAAAATAAAAACTTGATTTTTAGCCTATTTTAAATATTTAAAATAATTAAAAATCCATAAAAATCATAAAAATAATTAAATTTATAGAAATGTTCTAAATTTTTTCCTAAGCACTTAGGAACAATTGGAATATTTACTTGGTTTTATAAATAAAGATATTGAATTTTAAAGCTTAAAAATAATTTTTAAAGGCTAAAAATGAATTTTCACTAAACATAATTCCAATAAATCAAATAAAATTTAGAAAAATATAAAATCTTCTTCTCTAAGTTTTCTAACCTTAGGAGGACTTTCAAAAAATATAAAACTTAATTTTCTCTATTTAAAATATTTTATAATTAACAAATACCACAGAAATTAAAATAATTCTTAAAATTCATATAAAATTCAAAAAATCATGAAATTTGGTCAAAAGCCTTATTTGGTCTAGGTATACCTCCAGTAAAAATTTTAAGGGATTAGGATTTACCTTGGTCACGTTAGGAATTTTCTTTAGAAATTCCTATTTTTGCATGACAATAATTACATAAAATAAATTAAATTTTGAAAAATCACATTTTCTTCTATGATGTCTTAATTGATCCATGAATAAGGTAGGATAAAAATTTTAAAGTCATTTGAATTGAATTCGACTAATTATGAAGTGTTAGAGCCTTCGGGGCAAATGTGTAATTTTGGAAATTTAGCCTTAATTAACATTTAGGCTTAATTTAAAGAGGGAAATAGGTAACCTCTGATCTTAATTTGGATGTTTGAAACATAAGGGGTTAATTGGTAGAAACCAACCCACGTTCCCAATTGAAAAGATTAGTTAATAAATTTCTAAATTATTAAAATTTGGAAGTTTAATAAAATAAAACGAACCTAAGGCTTAGAAATATGACTTTTAAAGTCAACAACTAATTAATTTAATACCCCTATTTTGATTTTGAAATAAAATTCAAATCATGAATTTTGACCACCTAAAACTTAATATTTTCAAAACTAATTAAGACACTCACTTAGGTCTTAAGGGCTTAGTAGTGACTTAGGCTAAACAAGGATTTGAAAAGTAAATATCAATTAAAACTAAGACGTCTTTCAAACACTACAAGCCTAATTAGGACTATGATTAGAAAAGTAAACATCATTGAAAATTAAAACATCTTTCAAACACTACAAGCCCAATTAGCCTGGGTCTTAAGGGCTTAGTAGTGACTTAGGCTAAATCAAGTTTCATTTAAATGAGGATTAGAAAAGTCTTAAGGGCTTAGTAGTGACTTAGGCTAAATCAAGTTTCATTTAAATGAGGATTAGAAAAAGTTTTAAGGGCTTAATAGTGACTTAGGCTAAATCAAGTTTCATTTAAATGAGGATTAGAAAAGTAAATCATTTAAAATTGAAACATATTTCAAACACTACAAGCGCAATTATAACCAAAATTTGGTGAAGTGTTCCAATAACACTAACTTGCCTCTTTAAGAGTCTTCACCCACATACTTTTCAAAATTAAATTGCAGATGATAATTATCCTATTCTTAGGGATAATTGAGACATTAATATTCATTAAGCATAGGAGTATTTAAAGGATGAATTATTAAGCAACATAATAATTTTAAATGAGCTCGAGGCTTTTCACCGGGTGATAAGAGGGAAGCATGGACCTGCTTCTTCCTCTTAACCTGTTTGATACCTCAGAGAGCTACTAAGCTTAATATGTTTTGCTTGACAAATATCATCCTTAATCAAATTAATAAGGACCCACCAAGATATGACCTTGGGTTAGGTAGGTCATCAAAATCTTACTTCCCTATTTCATATAAACTGCCTTAACATGCATTTTAAGTTTCAGGTGGTGGAACGAGAAGACTCATCAGGTACGCTTTTTGCAGTTTTCAGTGTTGTCTTTCTTGTACTTTCATACTGTACTTTTGTGCTTATACAAACTTGCATGATAAACAATGATGTCACCCTGCATAAAAACTAAAACTATCAGGATAGCCACAAAACCAAAACGAAAACCAAAACTAAAATCAACAAGATAAAATTCACTGCCACAATATTCAAAATATAAAACAACTCAAAATTTAATCACAAACATCACACAAAAATACAATTGCAATTAAATTAAGATGTCTCTATCGGATGATCGGGAACTTCTTAGAGGAGGTAACTTAAGGTTGCTAACGAGGCTTCCCACGGTCTAAATGAAATTATGGAACTCATTAAGTTGAGTTTAGCAGTTGCTAACGAGGCTTCCCACGGTTTAAATGAAATTATGGAACTCATTAAGTTGAGTTTAGTGATTGCTAACGAGGCTTCCCACAGTCTAAATGAAATTATGGAACTCATTAAGTTGAGTTTAGTAGTCTAATGAGGCTTCCCACGGCCTAAATGAAATTATGGAACTCATTAAGTTGAGTTTAGTAAATTATGAACTAAGTGAATCCAATAAAAAATAGTGGTGCCAGAATGAGGGAATCGTAGGATCCTAACCGGTGTCGCACTAATCAACTTTAACATGCCTCCATAAAATTTAAAGAACTTCAACCATAAGGCCACCTGATTTAACATTATAACTTGACACACTAGAAAACTCGAACTCGTTGCTGCGAGGAGCTTGGAGCTAGCATGGTGGGTAGCACGACCATCTTCAACAACAAAACCTGTCTTCCACAGCTAAACCAATTTTCCTTCCTTAGACTTAAACAACAAAGCCATAGGACTTTGATGTTGCTTGCTTATGCAACGTAGATCCTCACTTTATTTTTATGCCTTTGTACAACCCTGATATACAATATAAGCCCTAACTCGTCTTAAGATTCTAAGGTTGTCATTTGTCATGACCTAAATCCTCACATCTTTCAGGCTATTTGGGTGATCGTTTCACACGAATGTAAGCCCTAACTAATAAAATTGGCAGGATGAAACACTTAAATATTTCTCTTCAAAACTGAAGCCAAACATTAGGATAGCTTGGGAAGTCACCGGGGTTCTCCTCTGGATCCATGACATCCCCTAGTTCTTCCTCCTTTGGACTCTACAACAAAATGTTCCAAATTTGAACTATCCCCTTTCACACCTCTACGTCCGATCTCATTGAAAAGTCCTACCCTTTGAAACTCTTTGAAGATAATATTTCCTGATTTTTACCGAGAGTCTTCTTAGGTGACTTTGGTCATTTAAGATGTAATTAACTATAGGGGCTTGCCCTTATAGGAAGCATGTCCGAACCCAGCTTAATATAAACCCTATTTAATTCTTTATATTAAGTAGGAGAACTTGTCGGAAAATATAAAGGTTTCGCAGACCAAATGGATGTTATATATTCATTAGTTTATTTGATCGAGTCTCATCCTCAAGTCTTGTGTTTATCCTTCGGGATAGATTTGAGGTACAACGCTCTTTCATTTAAACTATGAAAAATATGGGGTAAGTTTGATTTCATATTTTTCTAAAACTAAATATATATGTAAATTAAACGTCCTTTCAAAGCGGGCAATAGGATTTTAATTCCGGTGACCGACAGCTTCTTACGGGCAACTCCCCACAAAAAAAATAACACCGACACTCTTGTAGTTGGCCATTGAAATTGTTTTGTAGCTATTTCTTCAATTAACACATATGATTCATCAAATGATTTTGACATTAATTTTCCACCAGCTGCAGCATCAATTATAGACCTAAGGGATCCTACTAACCCATTGTAAAAAGTTTGAATGATTAACCAATCGGGCAGAGCATGGTGTGGACACTTTTTTAGGAGTTCCTTAAATCTTTCCCAGGCATCGTATATTGATTCCCCTTTATACTAACAAAATGAGATAATATCATTTCTAAGCTTAGTTGTCCTTGAAGGTAGAAAATACTTAGCTAGGAATTTCTGAGTTAACTCCTCCCAATATTTAATAAAGCCAGGTGCTAATGAGTATAACCACAATTTAGCCTTGTCCCTTAGTTAGAAAGGAAAAAGCCTTAGTCTAATAGCATTTTCGGACATGCCATTACAATGAAATGTAGCACAAAATTCTAGAAAACTTGATAAGTGTAAATAAGGATCCTCTGAAGGAGTTCCCCCAAACCAATTGTTCTACACCAGTTGGATAATCGCTGGATTTAGTTCAAACGAGTCAGCTTCTACGACAGGGTTTTGTATACTTGAGTGAATTTAATCTATCATAGGATTTACATAATCCTATAATGTAATTAAATCCAGTGATTTAAAACTACATGAATTTAAAATTATTTATAATATTGGACCTTAGGGTTGGATAATCCTACATCACATGGATTTAAAATTATTGAAAATATACAATGCGTGGTATTTTAAATTTATTTTGTGATTTTTCTACAAAAAATTATGTATTTTTGAAGTTAAGGGCGTTTAAACAAATAGAAAAAAGCCCTATTTTTCTACTTATCCATGCGGCGCCTCGTTAACCTACGGCGGCTCCGAAGCTCCACGCGGCGCGCTCTCATTTGATGCTGCCATCCATGCCAGCAGCCACGCATCCCGCTGTTTGTGTAAAGAAGCGTTGTACAAATTCATCTTGGTCATACATTCAATTCATGCTTGATCAAATGGCTCCCCGTCATCGTCCCCAATAGAGTGATCCCGTGACCGTCCATACTAAAACACTAAGATCTCAGCCTAGACTCAACCAAATTACTTCGGGTTTGATCCTATGGACTTGTCTAAGTGAGGCAAACACATCCATATAGTAATAATGCAATTAAATTAAGCCTAATCAAATGGCGATCCAGGAGGAGCTGGCTAGGTTCTCAGGGCATCCATAGGAATCTATCACAACAATTTAATGCAAATGTGTTTTGATTTGGCAAGGATATCTTAAACATGTGTATTTTTGGGAATAAGATCCTTTAATTTGGGGGACTTTGGGTCCATGGCTTAGTTTAGGTGGTTAGATGGGTTTTGGCTCAGTCTTAGGGGTCAACTAATGGCTGACGTGGAGTTAATTTGGTTGCTTTAGGGTGGTTAGGTCACATTTAGTGCATGGGTCCAAGTGAGTGCAAATGACCATGTCTTGGGTTTGGTCTAAGCTAGACATGTCAATTAGCCCAAATAATTGTTCCATTTGGTGTAGATCATCATGAGGAGCAACTTTGGTGAAGTATGGAAGTGGTTTTGACCTCAATTGAAGGGTCAATTTGAGAGAATTTTGAATTTTAATTAATTTGGTTATGTTGGGCTAGGCTTGGGTCTAGCTTGGGCTAGCCTTGGTCTAATTCCAAATTTATTATTTTAAATGGTCAATAGGGACACCATGAAGAGTTTTCAACATAAATTGGGTGCCAATTTTGGGGTTAAGGAAATCAATTGGGTGAAATTTGGGGACTTAGCAAATTTGGGGCAAAATTTGGAATTTTTGAATTTAGGCCAAAATCAAATGGATTTGTGGCTTCACCAAGGCCAATGGATGGTTTATTTTGATGTGTAAGAATGTTATAAATATTTTTCAACATTAATTGGGGCCAATTGACTAGGCTATGATTTCAATTTGGTGAGATTAGGTCATGTGACCAAAATTGGGGGTTTGACCTATACCAAAATTTGGCTCAAATAATGGGCCAATTAAGCTTGTATTTGATCTAGTTTGGCCATATAAAAAGTGAATTTGAGTTTATTATTGAAATTGGGGTAAATTGAGATCAAATTGAGGGTTATTTGAGTTGAATTTGGGGAAATTTGGGCCTTTAATAGGCAATTTGGGGGTTTTGATCAAAGATGGTCAAATTGGTCAAATTTTGTCATGTGGTAGTTATGGAAAATGAAATTGGGAATATTTGAGAGATTTTAGGAATTTTTGGGTTTTTTTTGGAATTTTTGGAATTTTTTTCCTAAGAGGGGTATTTTGGTAATTTGGCCAATTTGGGGATTTTGGGTAATTTGGTTGTTTTCATGGTGTTTGAAATGATTTTTGAACGTGTTTGGGTTTTTTTGCTAGATTTGGAGATTTTGGCCAAATTTGGGGTCCCAAGGGTATCGGGTAATTTGGAGAATTTGGGGGCAAAAGGCTAGGTTGGGTATCTTGATACAGTTGGATTGTCAACCACTATCAATAAGCCATGGATCAATGGAAACCCCATTTTGGGTCCTCTATGTAGTGGTCTTAGCCAAAGCCTAGCCTAGGGCTAATGGGTTTAGGGGACCACCTACAGGAGTTTCCCAAAAGTATCAAGGGACCAGAACCTAAAAGTTCTGGGTTTAGGGCAATGAGTGATTGTTAGTGTAAACAAGTGCATTAGCCCTAGACAAACACCTAGGGTCAACCCTAAGGTCCAACAATCCTAAGGGTGACTCATCTTGAGTTTCCCCCATAGTGAACCCACCTTCTAAGTACTAATGGTTAGGACCAATATGTGGAACTATAAGTTAGTAGAGAAGAGTTTGAAATTTCTAATGGTGAGGGCTCCTAGTCTAGTTTTCTAAGAATAGTCAATAGGAAAGTCCCATGGCTAGAACTTAGGCTACTAAAGAGGAAAAACTTGAACCTCAACCAAAAGTGAGGTCAACAAATATTCCCCCAATAGGTGTGCTGTGTTGGGTAAGCACACCGCGCGTATTGGCGTTGACCGATGAGATCAACAAAAACCAATACAAACTCCTAAGTCAACAAACCCAGAAGTATGTGTAGAGTTGTGTGTGTTTTTTTTTATTCCCGCTGGGGATACTGACAGGTGCATATTTGATCAAGTCAAGAAGTAGGGACTCTCGTTGGGGGTTGGAGAGTGGATTTCGAGTTATGAAATTTTAGAGATTTCTAAAGGGTAGGATTCAATACGCAAGTGTTGACCCTGATGTGGGAATTGAAATTTAAGTATTAATTCTGAAAAGAAAGGAAGAGTTGGAATTTAGGTACTGACCTCAAAAGATGAGAATCAAGATTTAGGTACTGATCCAAAAATGAGATTTGAATTATAGGTATCAATCTCGGGGAGAGAGTTGAAATTTAGGTATCGACCTCAAAAGATGAGAATCAGAATTTAGGTACTGATCCAAAAATGAGATTTGAAATTTAGGTATCAATCTCAGAGAGAGAGTCAAAATTTAGGTATCGACTTCAAAAGATGAGAATCAGAATTTAGGTACTGACTCGAAAATGAGATTAAAAATTTAGGCATCAATCTCAAGGAGAGAGTCAAAATTTAGGTATCGACCTTAAAAGTTGAGAATCAAAATTTAGGTACTCACTCAAAAATGAGATTTGAAATTTAGGTATCAATCTCAGGGAGAGAGTCAAAATTTAGGTATCGACCTCAAAAGATGAGAATCAGAATTTAGGTACTGACTCGAAAATATGAGAATTGAAATTTAGGTATCAATCTCAGGGAGAGAGCGGAAATTTAGGTATCGACCTCAAAAGATGAGAATCAGAATTTAGTTACTGACTCGAAAATGTGAGAATTGAAACTTAGGTATCAATCCTTGGGAGAGAGTCGAAATTTAGGTATTAACATCAAAAGATGAGAATCAGAATTTTGGTACCAACTCAAAAATGAGATTTAAATTTTAGGTATCAATTTTGAAAGGTGAGAATCAGAATTTAGGTACTGACTCAAAAATGAGATTTGAAATTTTGGTATCTATTTCGAAAGGTAAGAATCAAAATTTAGGTACTGATTCAAAAATGAGATTTGAAATTTAGGTATCAATTTCGAAAGCTGAGTCAAAATTTAGGTATCGACCTCAAAAGGTGAGAATCAACATTTAGGTACTGACTCAAAAATGAGAGAATTGAAATTTAGATATCAATTCCGAGAAGAGAGTCAAAATTTAGGTATCGACATCGAAAGATGAGAATTAAAATTTAGGTACTGACTAAAAATGTAAGAATTTAATTTACAAAGAGCTTGTGGTGTTAAATTTATAGAAGTGTGTCATGTGGAAAGGTTGATTTTGTTGAAGATTATTTGTAGAGCTTTGTGGGGTTTTGCGCAAAATGCAAAATTCTGCGGGGATGTAAAGAGAGTTAATGTAGATAAAGATGGTTTTGCTACATGCACAAAGAGTAAGAAACTCTGAAAATGAGAGAATCCACTCAACAGATTTTTATCACATTTAATTTTTCAAAATATGTCTTTAAGTTTTAATTTTAATTGGTTTATTTTCAAAAGAAATTTGTTTTGTTGTTTATTTATTGGTGATAAATTTTATCTATTATCAAATATTTGTTGTTTCGTTCTTTGTTCATTGAAATTCTAAACCAACGTGTGGTTCGTGGCTTTCATCCATCGCACAAAAAGGCAACTGACAAAAAAGCACATTTCTGAGAAAATTTTTTATTAATCTGCTTCAATAAAAAGATGTCACAGATCAAACATAGGCTAACGCCTCAAAAGGTACAATATATAGTCCATGTCGAAATACATTCAGAACATCTCATACTATGATTACATTGTAGGCTGAATATATCAGATACATATCACGTTGCTAAAAAAAGTGAACCCTTTGACCGTCTGTACTAGGTATGACGAGCTTACGATCAAGCAAACCTTCTAAGTCATGCTCCAGGATAAGAGTTCCCTTTGCATGTACTTAGAGGTACAACCTTCTAATAGCTCGTACAACAGTTGCTCTTCTAGTTCTGGGTCTGGCTGAAATCTATATGACATTTTGCCGTCATCCATCCTGCGGAAAGTCACACACACCATACGGTGTCGTACCCCTAGAATGCAATGTTTGGCGACGTCCGGACCGTTGCCTTTAAGAACGAGCATTGAACTGACTAGTAGAGGAATCTACACATAACCTCTAAATTCACCAAGGCCGACGATATTGATTTATTTCCCAAATAAAATATTGCTTTTGCTCAGAAATGAGACCGTGTAGAAGGGCCTCACAAAATCAGGATGATCAATGTGTGGAGGAATGCAATCCCCCCTTCATAAATATAGATAATGCAACAATTGAGAATGCATGTAGCAGGTAGAATATTCCATTTGACCATTCTTTTTATCATCCATTTTATTATTGACGGTACTGGATCTACTTGATCGTGTCTGAGGATCCCAGGCAGATTCCCCTGTCTATCATTTGTGAAGTTGTAACAGCAGCCACACTGGATGGTGATTCTTCCTTTTCCTCTCATCAATTTCTTTGGCTCAGAGTATGTTCTTTCCATGAGAAGGCCCGCTTGGCCTCTATCTCTTAAATCAAAGATACAGTCCAGAATGCTTCTTTCATCACTTTCGGAGAAAACCCTAGTATACAGCTCCAGGCCTTCCAGTATGTTGATGAACTTTCCTTGAACTTCTTCATAAAACTCGAATTCTCTTTTATTTACTTTACTTATCTTATAGTACTCTATCATACCGAGCATTCCTTCCTTCGAGCATTGGCAGGAACCCAAACTGGTGCTGGTTGATCTGGAACATGAGACTTGACCTCTAGCGGGATGTACGACCCTAGGCTCCATGGTACATACTGATCTGTCTTCAATGGGACATGTGGTTCATCCATCATAAACTCTGACGGCTGAGATCAATTGGTGCTTGAAGTATACTCTTCCAATGTACTGAAACACTGTAAATGTAGAACATTGCAATCTGGGCTTTCTACAAACGCGCCCGTGGCTGATGTCCCGACCAGTATTTCAACGTTGCACGTCGGGCAACCCTTGCATTAAACATCTAAAACTGAAAGTGTATATGATTTTGCCACAAACCCTGGTTCTTCATCCATGGTGGGTAGGCTAGTAGAAGTTTCTTTCAGGTATGGATCATAAATATGCCTCTCATGAATAGGGGTGAGCAAGTTGTTCATCTCTCTTTGACGTCTGTGTTCTTGTCATAGAAAAGCTCTCTGCTTCTTGTGGCTGGTGTTCCTGCATTGTATCCTGCGTAGCAAAGTACTTGGCAGTCGTTTGTTATTGGTGGATACTAGGCCTCTGACTGGTGTAGCTACCATGGAGGGTAGATTGTTGGGCCCTTCAATCGGATCTTTCTCTATTATCACATTCTTGCCTTTGTATGATACATTATCTTTAGCGATCACTCTCAGTAGTGAAGGAAATCCCTCTTTCTCTGTGCAGCTGACTACATCCATGAGAGGACATTCATAGTCCATGTCAACCTGGTTAAAATCCATGTTGAGGTTAATGGTACCATCCTGCGACGCCATCTCCTCATTTAGTGTGAGGCTCCAACGATCCTGGAAAGCAAAGATCAGCCTCTGTCTCGACATTTTTTTGCAGAAGATAGGAAAAACACCAGTAGGCTGAAACTTGTCATGAACAAGAACAAAACAAAGTATTTATTAAAGTAAATTTTTGTTTTTTTTTGGTGAAATGAATTGTTTATTTTATGTATGAGTTTTGTTTAAATTTTTATGGAACATTATACTCAAAAGTGGAAAGGAAAAAAATTGAAGTTTAAAATAATTTTTCAAAATTTTCATTATATTGAGGTTAATAACAAAATCTGGACCCAGTCATAGACATAGATAACCCCAAAACAGTCAAAGTTTCCAAAGTTTCAAAGCAAGCAGAGGCAAGCGACGTCAGACTGCGTAATAAGTTTTCAGATATTGTCCGTTTATTGGTAACATGGGTCTTTCACCTTGGAATTCCACTAACTTGTAGTTTCCTCCTATATGGACCTTTTCAATGACAAATGGTCCCTCCCAAGTTGGCTTGAATTTTCCACCTATTTTTAGGGCGTGCAAGAATCGGCCTTTTGAGCACAAGTACGAGGTCACCAATTTTGAATATCCTTGGACGGACCAATTTGTCATGGGCTTGTACAATCTTTTCCTGGCAAATCTCTAAATGTTGTTGTGCTTCTAGTCATTTTCCCTCGAGACTCTCCAGTTCTTCAAGTCTGAGTTTTTCGTTTTCTTCCGTTGTGAGTTAGTTGACAACGACAATTCTGAGAGATGGTGTCTGGACTTCTAGCGGTAGCACGACCTCGAACCCATACACAAGCATATAGGGTGTACTCTGAGTAAGAATCTTGAAAGTCGTCCGGTAGGCCCACAAGGCTTCTATTAGTTTGTTGTGCCAATCCCTTTTGTTTTCATCCAATATTTTCTTCAAAATTTGTACCAGTGTTTTGTTGAAAGCCTCAACTAGACCATTTGCTCTGGGATAGTAAATCGTAGAGTATCTCCAATCTATCCCATGTCTTTTGACGAAATTGTTGTATTTTATACTTCTAAAAGCTGTCCCATTGTCAGAAATTATTCTTCACGGTACTCCGAAACGGTAGACGACTTGGCTTTTGAAAAATTGAAGGACGTGCTGTACCGTAACCTCACTTAAAGGTACTGCCTCTTCCCATTTGAGGAAGTAAATTGTAGCAGCAAGTATAAACTTGTGTCCTTTGGAAGATGGAGGGTCTATCAGACCTATTATGTTCGTGCCCCAACACTCGAATTACGAGACAACAGTTGGGTGCAGCACATTCGGAGGCTAGTGTAAGACCACCCCATGCACTTGGCATTGGTGAATCTGTGTCCCTTAGAAGATGGAGGGTCTATCGGACCTATTATGTTTGTGCCCCAACACTCGAATGGCCACGAAGGCAATAGTTGGGTGTAGCACATTTGAAAGCTGGTGTAAGACCACCCCATGCACTTGGCATTGGTGACATCTTCTGGCTGCATCCATGCAATCAGACAACATTGTTGGCCAATAATATCCGAGTCTTTTGATCTTTATTTTCATTTTCAGCCCTGACTGGTGAGCGCCACACAATCCGGCATGTACCTCTTTGACAATATTCTGTGCTTCGACTCTGCTCAAACATCGTAGCCACATCTGATCGAATGATCTTTTATAGAGAACATTTCCTATCAGAGCGTAAGACATAGCCCTTCTTGTGATGTGGTGCGCCTCAGACTTGTCTTCTGGAAACTTTCCAGTATGCAAATATTCTATTAATGGCTTGCACCAGTCTTCGTTGATGACTGCAACTGTATTTATTGTTTCTTCTTTTCCAAGCTTGTGTTGAGTTTTGAGATTGATCTGAGACAGGACTCATCTTCTTTGCACCGTGACTTCAATGGAATCCTCTGGGGGACATGCCATGGCGGTCATAGCCGCAATTAGTGCTTGTGATTGCCCTTGAATAGTGGTCATGGCAGTCATAGCTGTAGTTATTTCTTCTATTCTTTTCTCCAGTATACTAACTTGCTCGTCCCTTAAGAGGATAACCCTACACAGCTCATCTACGGTGTTCTCTTCGGTGTGATGTTGAGCCTTGCGCGTGGATGTGGTGGCTCTAGTTTCGATCACATGGACATCCATTAAATCCTCCTCCAAGTAATCATTGTAATCAAAATTTTCGTTGTCGCTATCGATGAAAACTCCGTGTTTTTGAGCTAACTCAAAAATCTCGATCCTGAGTTTCTCAACTTTCTCATCAATTATTGATTCTTTGATTGCTTTAAAATTTGGAGGACATTGATGGACATCCTCTACTTGCTCCTCCATCTCGCTGGCTATTGTCGCGACAATGTCAGATATTTTAGATGTTGGTTTCATTCCCTTTCCTTGTCTAATGGTTCACTGGACTGTATCGGTGCAGCAACCTTGGGAACCCATACCCTTTCCTTTTTTGATGGTGATGTCTCAGGATGGAGTGTCTTAGTAGAAACATCTATATTTTGAGGAAAAGTATGGTCCTTGTGGTGTAGATTAACTACAGTGCCAGGAAATCGTCCTGTCTTTGCTTTTGGGATTGTAGGAATGTCTCCATAATGGGTGATGGGTAAAATTTTTGGACCTAGTCTCGACTTAACCGGTTGACAGACAACGGTCATGGTGGCGGTATAATCAATAGTAATCACTACGGTATCAACTTTGTTCCCTAAATGAAACTAAACGGGGATGCGGGTAGGTGGCACTCCAGCTGTCTTGTGGGACTGTCTGGCGGATTTGACGAGGCTCCTCCTCAACAGGTGTCTCCTTGGGAGCCTGGGCTTTAGTGGCTCTCTAAAATTTTCTATTACGGTTCCTACTTTGAGTTTGGGTTAGCGGTACAATCCTCAAACTTGATTCAATTTCAAACACGAGTAGTGGGACAGTTAATCCCTCAGTTGAATCCTCAGTAGTCATCACTTCTTTCCCCTTAGTAGTAGCGGGGCTAGCAGGTTTGGCGGGTGCCGCGATGACAGTAGTTTTAGACTTCTTACAAGTAGGAAAGTCTTGAAGGCAGTTTAGGTTGAATTCTGTAGACGGCTCCTGTATTTATGGAGCGGCAATCTTCATTACCATGAACGGGGCTTTCCCGAGGATGACCTCGAGATCTTCAAACCTGGCTCTAAATTTGANCAGGTTGAATTCTGTAGATGGCTCCTGTATTTATGGAGCGACAATCTTCATTACCATGAACGGGGCTTTCCCGAGGATGACCTCGAGATCTTCAAACCTGGCTCTAAATTTGATGGTAGGAGCGATGTTACGGGCTTCGTGGCTTATTGGCAGGTTGCAGGAGAAGGTCAGCGTTGGGTAAGCCACTGCAGTAGGCTTTAAAACAGAAAGTCTTAAGGTTAGCTATATGGTTAAAAACCTCATAATTTTTAGTGGAAGCACTGAAAGTAGAGGTTGATTTGTAGACCGAGCGGGTCTTAATTTATGGGTATTTAAAAATCTTGTATAAGAAAAAGTGTTAAATTTAATTAATATAAGAAAATTTTAAAGTGCGTTCAGCACAACACAATTTGGTTTAATTTACAGAATAACAAATCAAATTTGGAAGAGAAATGTGAAGTATTTTAGGACCCAGTGCGACACCCATTTAGTGGCAGAAAATGCTCAAGTGGAACTAGTCCACCGACACACCTATTGGGGGTCCAACCCCACATGAAAATTTAAAGAGTCCTTAATGNGATGGCTAAAAACCTCATAATTTTTAGTGGAAGCACTGAAAGTAGAGGTTGATCTGTAGACCGAGCGGGTTAATATTTATGGGTATTTAAAAATCTTGTATAAGAAAAAGTGTTAAATTTAAGTAATATAAGAAAATTTTAAAGTGCGTTCAGCACAACACAATTTGGTTTAATTTACAGAATAACAAATCAAATTTGGAAGGGAAATGTGAAGTATTTTAGGACCCAGTGCGACACCCATTTAGTGGTAGAAAATGCTCAGGTGGAACTAGTCCACCGACACACCTATTGGGGGTCCAACCCCACATGAAAATTTAAAGAGTCCTTAATGGCCTTTTGAACCCCTCTGTTCAAAGATGGTTGAACAGCTAGTCCTGAGGTCCAAGGAGTTGGCTGTAACTTCCCAAGACATAAATGGGTTAAGTATGCTAACGGAAGAAGGGTAATTTGGTCCAAGAGGGACATGAGCACATTACCAATGTGTGAAAATAAAATTTCTTGAATTGTATGGTGAGAAAGGTTTGTCCCCAGCGGAGTCGCCAAAAGCTGTCGGCACTTTTTTTGGTTGGAGTTACCCGTAAGAAGCTGTCGGTCACCGAAATNTGGCACATTACCAATGTGTGAAAATAAAATTTCTTGAATTGTATGGTGAGAAAGGTTTGTCCCAGGCGGAGTCGCCAAAAGCTGTCGGCACTTTTTTTGGTTGGAGTTACCCGTAAGAAGCTGTCGGTCACCGAAATCCAAATCTCATTGCCCGCTTCGGAAGGAAGTTTTAATTTACATATATATTTAGTTTAGAAAAATATGAAATGAAACTGACTCCATTTTTTCATAGTTTAAATGAAAGATCACTGTACCTCAAATCATGTATCTATCCCAAAGGATAAACACAAGACTTGAGGATGAGGCTCGATCAAATAANCATTTTCATTTTCAGCCCTGACTGATGAGCGCCACACAATCCAGCATGTACCTCTTTGACAATATTCTGTGCTTCGACTCTGCTCAAACATTGTAGCCACATCTGATCGAATGATCTTTTATAGAGAACATTTCCTATCAGAGAGTAAGACATAGCCCTTCTTGTGATGTGGTGCGCCTCAGACTTGTCTTCTGGAAACTTTCTAGTATGCAAATATTCTATTAATGGCTTGCACCAGTCTTCGTTGATGACTGCAACTGTATTTATTGTTTCTTCTTTTCCAAGCTTGTGTTGAGTTTTGAGATTGATCTGAGACAGGACTCATCTTCTTTGCACCGTGACTTCAATGGAATCCTCTGAGAGACATGCCATGGCGGTCATAGCCGCAATTAGTGCTTGTGATTGCCCTTGAATGGTGGTCATGGCAGTCATAGCTGCAGTTATTTCTTCTACTCTTTTCTCCAGTATACTAACTTGCTCGTCCCTTAGGAGGACAACCCTACACAGCTCATCTACGGTGTTCTCTTCGGTGTGATGTTGAGCCTCGCGCGTGGATGTGGTGGCTCTAGTTTCGATCACATGGACATCCATTAAATCCTCCTCCAAGTAATCATTGTAATCAAAATTTTCATTGTCGCTATCGATGAAAACTCCGTGTTTTTGAGCTAACTCGAAAATCTCGATCCTGAGTTTCTCAACTTTCTCATCAATTATTGATTCTTTGATTGCTTTAAAATTTGGAGGACATTGATGGACATCCTCTACTTGCTCCTCCATCTCGCTGGCTATTGTCGCGATAATGTCAGATATTTTAGATGTTGGTTTCATTCCCTTTCCTTGTCTAATGGTTCACTGGACTTTATCGGTGCAGCAACCTTGGGAACCCATACTCTTTCCTTTTTTGATGGTGATGTCTCAGGATGGAGTGTCTTAGTAGAAACATCTATATTTTGAGGAAAAGTATGGTCCTTGTGGTGTAGATTGACTACAGTGCCAGGAAATCGTCCTGTCTTTGCTTTTGGGATTGTTGATGGGTAAAATTTTTGGACCTAGTCTCGACTTAACCGGTTGACAGACAACGGTCATGGTGGCGGTATAATCAATAGTAATCACTACGGTATCAACTTTGTTCCCTAAATGAAACTAAACGGGGATGCGGGTAGGTGGCACTCCAGCTGTCTTGTGGGACTGTCTGGCGGATTTGACGCCCCTCAAAATTTCCTTCTTCATGCAAGGAGAAATTGCATCTCTCACTCATTTAAGTAACTCGCTAACCGAACATCTTTCTTTGGTAGCAATCCTTCTGAAAACTGCACTAACTCAGGTGATAGGAGTGAACTTCTTTCTCCCCTCACCTGTCCATAAGTGATGGTAATGCAGCGACGACTTTTTGGATACTCTCATTTCCATTGGTATCAGTCAGAGGATGAAATCTACTTCCTCGCAGGAGTGGATAAATTTCCAGTAACACTTCTTCAATTTGATGAGGCTCCTCCTCAACAGGTGTCTCCTTGGGAGCCTGGGCTTTAGTGGCTCTCTAAAATTTTCTATTACGGTTCCTACTTTGAGTTTGGGTTAGCGGTACAATCCTCAAACTTGATTCAATTTCAAACACGAGTAGTGGGACAGTTAATCCCTCAGTTGAATCCTCAGTAGTCATCACTTCTTTCCCCTTAGTAGTAGCGGGGCTAGCAGGTTTGGCGGGTGCCGCGATGACAGTAGTTTTAGACTTCTTACAAGTAGGAAAGTCTTGAAGGCAGTTTAGGTTGAATTCTGTAGACGGCTCCTGTATTTATGGAGCGGCAATCTTCATTACCATGAACGGGGCTTTCCCGAGGATGACCTCGAGATCTTCAAACCTGGCTCTAAATTTGATGGTAGGAGCGATGTTACGGGCTTCGTGGCTTATTGGCAGGTTGCAGGAGAAGGTCAGCGTTGGGTAAGCCACTGCAGTAGGCTTTAAAACAGAAAGTCTTAAGGTTAGCTAGATGGCTAAAAACCTCATAATTTTTAGTGGAAGCACTGAAAGTAGAGGTTGATCTGTAGACCGAGCGGGTTAATATTTATGGGTATTTAAAAATCTTGTATAAGAAAAAGTGTTAAATTTAAGTAATATAAGAAAATTTTAAAGTGCGTTCAGCACAACACAATTTGGTTTAATTTACAGAATAACAAATCAAATTTGGAAGGGAAATGTGAAGTATTTTAGGACCCAGTGCGACACCCATTTAGTGGTAGAAAATGCTCAGGTGGAACTAGTCCACCGACACACCTATTGGGGGTCCAACCCCACATGAAAATTTAAAGAGTCCTTAATGGCCTTTTGAATCCCTCTGTTCAAAGATGGTTGAACAGCTAGTCCTGAGGTCCAAGGAGTTGGCTGTAACTTCCCAAGACATAAATGGGTTAAGTATGCTAACGGAAGAAGGGTAATTTGGTCCAAGAGGGACATGAGCACATTACCAATGTGTGAAAATAAAATTTCTTGAATTGTATGGTGAGAAAGGTTTGTCCCCAGCGGAGTCGCCAAAAGCTGTCGGCACTTTTTTTGGTTGGAGTTACCCGTAAGAAGCTGTCGGTCACCAGAATCCAAATCTCATTGCCCGCTTCGGAAGGAAGTTTTAATTTACATATATATTTAGTTTAGAAAAATATGAAATGAAACTGACTCCATTTTTTCATAGTTTAAATGAAAGATCACTGTACCTCAAATCATGTATCTATCCCAAAGGATAAACACAAGACTTGAGGATGAGGCTCGATCAAATAAACTAAGGAATATATGACATCCATTTGGTTTGCGAAACCTTTGTATTTTCTGACAAGTTCCCCTATTTAATATGAAGGATTAAATAGGGTTTATATTAAGCTGGGTTAGGACATGCTTTCTATAAGGGAAAGCCCCTATAGTTAATTACATCATAAATGCCAAAGTCACCTAAGAAGACTTTCGATAAAAATCAGGGAATATTATCTTCATGTAGTTTCAAAGAGTAGGACTTTTCAATGAGATCGGATAAAGATGTGTGAAAGGGGATTGGTTCAAATTTGGAACATTTTGTTATATAGTCAAAAGGAGGAAGAACTAGGGGATGTCATGGATCCAGAGAAGAACCTCGGTGACTTCCCAAGCAATCCTAATGATTGGCTTCAATTTTGAAGAGAAAAATTTAAGTGTTTCATCCCGCCAATTTTATTAATTAGGGCTTACATTCGTGTGAAACGATCACACAAATAGCTTGGAAGATGTATAGGTCGTGACGGACGACAACCTCTGAATCCTAAGGCGAGTTAGGGCTTATATTGTATAGCAGGGTTGTACAAAGGCTTAAAGATAAGGTGAGGATTTACGTTGCATAAGCAAGCAACCTCAAAGTCCTATGGCTTTGTTGTTTAAGTCTAAGGAAGGAAGATTGGTTTAGCTGGTGAAGACAGGTTTTGCTGTTTAAGATGGCCGTGCTGCCCACCATGCTAGCTCCAGGCTCCTCGCCGCAACGAGTTTAAATTTTCAAGTGTGTCAAGTTATAATGTCAAATCAGGTGGCTCTATGGTTGAAGTTCTTTAAATTTTATGGGGGCATGTTAAAGTTGATTGGAGCGACACCGGTTAGGATCCTACGGTTCCCTCATTCTGACCCCACTATTTTCTATTGGATTCACTTAGTCCAAATGAACTTACTAAATTCAACTTAATGAGTTCCATAATTTCATTTAGACCGTGGGAAGCCTTGTTAGCAACCGCAGGTTACCTCCTTCGAGGAATTCCCGATCATCCGATAGAGACATTTTAATTTAGTTGTAATTGTAGTTTTGTGTGATGTTTGTGATTAAATTTTGAGTTGTTTTATATTTTGAATGTTGTGGCGGTGAAATTTATCTTGGTTTATTTTAGCTTTAGTTTTGTTTTTCCATGAAAATTTGTATAAGCATAAAAGTATAGCATAAAAGTACTAGAAAGACAATGCTGAAAACTGTAAAAACGTACCTGGCGGGTCTTCTCGTCCACCACCTGAAACTCAAAAGGCATGTTAAGGCAGTTTATATGAGAGGCAAAAATTAAGGTTTTCCTAACCCTATTTCATATCTTGGTGGGTCCTTAGGAGTTTAATTAAGGATGATTTTGTCAAGCAAAACATATTAAGTTTAGTAGATCTCCAAGGTATCCAATAGATCTAGAGAAAGAAGCAGGTCAGTGCTACTCTCTCGCTACCTAGTAGAAAATCTCGAGTTCTTTTAAACTTGTTATATTGTTTGATAATTCATCCTGTAAATATCCTTAGTGCTCAATGAGCACTGATTTCTCAATTATCTCTAAGAAAAGGATACCTATCACTTGTGATTTAATTTAAGAATTATGTGGGTGAAGATCCTCAAAGAGGCAAGTTAGTGTTGTTGGAACACTTAGCCAAATTTTAACCCTAATTGGGCCTATAGTGTTTGAAAGATGTTTTGATTTTCAATTATATCTACTTTTCTAATCCTCATTTAAATGAAACTTGATTTAGCTTAAGTCACTACTAAGCCCTTAAGACCNCAGTTGTGATTTAATTTAAGAATTATGTGGGTGAAGATTCTTAAAGAGGCAAGTTAGTGTTGTTGGAACACTTAGCCGAATTTTAACCCTAATTGGGCTTATAGTGTTTGAAAGATGTTTTGATTTTCAATTTTATCTACTTTTCTAATCCTCATTTAAATGAAACTTGATTTAGCTTAAGTCACTACTAAGCCCTTAAAACTTAGGTGAGTGTCTTAATTAGGTTTGAAAAGATTAAGCTTTAGGTGGTCATAATTCATGATTTTTAGGTGAGTGTCTTAATTAATTTTGAAAAGATTAAGCTTTAGGTGGTCATAATTCATGATTTCAGGTGAGTGTCTTAATTAGTTTTGAAAAGATTAAGCTTTAGGTGGTCATAATTCAAGATTTGAATAGTGAGTGTCTTAATTAGTTTTGAAAAGGTTAGGCTTTAGGTGGTCATGATTCATGATTTGAAATTCATTAAAATAGGAGTATTAAATTGATTAATTATTGACTTCAAAAGTCATACCCGTAAGTCCTTGGTTTATTTTATTTTAATAAACTTCCCAAATTTTAATAATTTAGAAATTTATTAACTTATTTTTTCAATTAAGAAAGTGAGGTTTGGTTTCTACCAATTAAGCCCTTATGTTTCAAACATCCAAATTAAGATCAGAGGTTACCCATTTCCCTCTTTAAATTAAGCCTAAATGCTAACTAAAGCTAATTTTCAAAAATGACACATTTGCCCTTAAGGCTGTAACACTTCATAATTTGTCAAATTCAATTGAAATGACTTTGAAATNAGCTACTTTTCCAAAATGACACATTTGCCCTTAAGGCTGTAACACTTCATAATTTGTCAAATTCAATTGAAATGACTTTGAAATTTTTATCCTACCTCATTCATGGGTCAATATGACATGAGAGGAGAAAATGTGATTTTTCAAAATTTAATTTAAATTATATAATTATTTTCATGTAAAAATAGAATTTTTCAAAGAAAATTTCTAACTTGACCAAGGTAAATCCTAATCCCTTGAAATGTTTGNAGACATGAGAGGAGAAAATGTGATTTTTCAAAATTTAATTTAAATTATATAATTATTTTGATGTAAAAATAGAATTTTTCAAAGAAAATTTCTAACTTGACCAAGGTAAATCCTAATCCCTTGAAATGTTTGCTGGAGATAGAGCTAGATTAGAGAAGACTTTAGACTAAATTTCATGATTTTTTTAATTTTATTTGAATTTTTAGAATTATTTTAACTTCTCGAGTATTTATTAAATATAAAATATTTCAATTGGGGAAAATTAAGTTCTGTATTTTTGAAAAGTCCTCTTGAGGTCAGAGAACTCAGAGGAGAAGATTTTATTTTTTTCAAAATTTTATTTGATTTATTGGAATTATTCTTAGTGAAATCCCATTTTAACCTTTAAAAATTATTTTTTAGCTTTAAAATTTAGTATATTTATTTAAAAAATTAGGAAAAAAATATTCTAATTGTTCCTAAGTGCTTAGGAAGAAATTTAGAACATTTCTATGAGTTTTATTAATTTTGTGATTTTTAGGGATTTTTAATTATTTAAATATTAAAAATAAGCTAAAAATCAAGTTTTTATTTTAAATATCATTTTATTATTTAAATATTTAAAATAGGCTAAAAATCAAGTTTTTATTTTAAATATCATTTTATTTTTAAAAATATCCCTGATCATAAAGAACTCAAAAAATAAGTTTTTATAAATTTTTGTGTAATATTTTGATTTTTAAAAATCATTTAAATGCCAAAAATGATGTTTCTTATTAAAAATCAACTTAAGTTTACAAATTAACTCAAAATATTTTGAAATTTTTATGGTGAGTTCTTCGGATCATAAATAACAATGGAGATAGAAAATCAAGTCATTTAAATGTTTATATCTTTCAAATTTAATTACCTTAACAATTTAGAGTTTATGAAAATTGAGTACATTTTAAATGACTTGAACCATGAAATTATTTCCAAAAGATCCTCTGGTCATGTTGGACCTTCCAAAATTTTCTTGGAATTTTCTAATCAACATGCTAATTTCCATGATTATTTNTAAAAGATCCTCTGGTCATGTTGGACCTTCCTAAATTTTCTTGGAATTTTCTAATCAACATGCTAATTTCCATGATTATTTTAAGCAAATAATGTACATAGACTNCCCCTCAAAATTTCCTTCTTCATGCAAGGAGAAATTGCATCTCTCACTCATTTAAGTAACTCGCTAACCGAACATCTTTCTTTGGTAGCAATCCTTCTGAAAACTGCACTAACTCAGGTGATAGGAGTGAACTTCTTTCTCCCCTCACCTGTCCATAAGTGATGGTAATGCAGCGACGACTTTTTGGATACTCTCATTTCCATTGGTATCAGTCAGAGGATGAAATCTACTTCCTCGCAGGAGTGGATAAATTTCCAGTAACACTTCTTCAACTTGATGAGGCTCCTCCTCAACAGGTGTCTCCTTGGGAGCCTGGGCTTTAGTGGCTCTCTAAAATTTTCTATTACGGTTCCTACTTTGAGTTTGGGTTAGCGGTACAATCCTCAAACTTGATTCAATTTCAAACACGAGTAGTGGGACAGTTAATCCCTCAGTTGAATCCTCAGTAGTCATCACTTCTTTCCCCTTAGTAGTAGCGGGGCTAGCAGGTTTGGCGGGTGCCGCGATGACAGTAGTTTTAGACTTCTTACAAGTAGGAAAGTCTTGAAGGCAGTTTAGGTTGAATTCTGTAGACGGCTCCTGTATTTATGGAGCGGCAATCTTCATTACCATGAACGGGGCTTTCCCGAGGATGACCTCGAGATCTTCAAACCTGGCTCTAAATTTGATGGTAGGAGCGATGTTACGGGCTTCGTGGCTTATTGGCAGGTTGCAGGAGAAGGTCAGCGTTGGGTAAGCCACTGCAGTAGGCTTTAAAACAGAAAGTCTTAAGGTTAGCTATATGGTTAAAAACCTCATAATTTTTAGTGGAAGCACTGAAAGTAGAGGTTGATTTGTAGACCGAGCGGGTCTTAATTTATGGGTATTTAAAAATCTTGTATAAGAAAAAGTGTTAAATTTAATTAATATAAGAAAATTTTAAAGTGCGTTCAGCACAACACAATTTGGTTTAATTTACAGAATAACAAATCAAATTTGGAAGAGAAATGTGAAGTATTTTAGGACCCAGTGCGACACCCATTTAGTGGTAGAAAATGCTCA
>JXCR01130114.1:66424-81767 GCA_002079205.1 Phalaenopsis hybrid cultivar
GTTTGTGATTAAATTTTGAATTGTTTTATATTTTAAATGTTGTGGCGGTGAAATTTATCTTGGTTTATTTTAGCTTTAGTTTTGGTTTTCCATGCAAATTTGTATAAGCACAAAAGTATAGCATAAAAGTACAAGAAAGACAATGCTGAAAACTGTAAAAGCGTACCTGACGAGTCTTCTCGTCCACCACCTGAAACTCAAAAGGCATGTTAAGGGAGTTTATATGAGAGGCAAAAATTAAGGTTTTCTTAACCCTATGTCATATCTTGGTGGGTCCTTAGGAGTTTAATTAACAAGCAAAACATATTAAGTTTAGTAGATCTCCAAGGTATCCAATAGATCTAGAGAAAGAAGCAGGTCAGTGCTACTCTCTTGCTACCTAGTGGAAAATCCTGAGTTCTTTTAAACTTGTTATGTTGCTTGATAATTCATCCTGTAAATACCCTTAATGCTCAATGAGCACTGATGTCTCAATTATCTCTAAGAAAAGGGTACCTATATCTTGTGATTTAATTTAAGAATTATGTGGGTGAAGATCCTCAAAGAGGCAAGTTAGTGTTGTTGGAACACTTAACCAAATTTTAAACCTAATTGGGCATGTAGTGTTTAAAAGATGTTTTGATTTTCAATTATATTTACTTTTCTAATCCTCATTTAAATGAAACTTGATTTAGCCTAAGTCACTACTAAGCCAACTTAGGTGAGTGTCTTAATTAGGTTTGAAAAGATTAAGCTTTAGGTGGTCATAATTCATGATTTTTAGGTGAGTGTCTTAATTAATTTTGAAAAGATTAAGCTTTAGGTGGTCATAATTCATGATTTCAGGTGAGTGTCTTAATTAGTTTTGAAAAGATTAAGCTTTAGGTGGTCATAATTCAAGATTTGAATATTATTTAAATGAAACTTGATTTAGCCTAAGTCACTACTAAGCCCTTAAGACCTAGGTGAGTGAAATCCTTGTTTAAATGAAACTTGATTTAGCCTAAGTCACTACTAAGCCCTTAAGACCTAGGTGAGTGTCTTGTTAAGCTTTAGGTGGTTATAATTCATGATTTGAATTTTATTTGAAAATCAAAATAGGGGTAGGCTTTAGGTGGTCATGATTCATGATTTGAAATTCATTAAAATAGTGGTATTAAATTGATTAATTATTGACTTCAAAAGTTATACCCCTAAGTCCTTGGTTCATTTTATTTTAATAAACTNAATCAACATTTACAAGTGCTTTTGGAACTTTTGCTTTTTTAAGAATGCCTTTCGGATTATGTAATGAACCTGCAACATTCCAGAGATGTATGGTGTCTATATTTAGTAAGTTAATTGATGATGGAATAGAAGTTTTTATGGATGATTTCTCTGTATTTGGAACATCATTTGACACATGCTTAAATTATCTTGAAAAGTTTTGGAGTTATGCAAAAGAACTAATTTAGTTTTAAATTGGGAGAAATGTCATTTTATGGTTGCAAAAGGAATTGTGTTAGGGCATAAAATTTAAAAAAATGATATGGAAGTAGACTTTGCAAAAATTCAAGTTATATCTAAATTAACACCTCCTACTAACTAGGGGATGTCATGGATTCAAAGAAGAATCTCGGTGACTTTACAAACAATCCTAATGATTGGCTTCAATTTTGAAGAGAAAAATTTAAGTGACATCCTGCCAATTTTATTAATTAGGGCTTACATTCGTGTGAAACAATCACACAAGTAGCCTGGAAGATGTAAGGGTTTAGGTCGTGACGGACGACAACCTCGGATTCCAAAGGCGAGTTAGGGCTTATATTGTATAGCACGGCTGTACAAAGGCTTAAAGATAAGGTGAGGATTTACATTGCATAAACAAGAAACCTCAAAGTCCTATGGCTTTGTTGTTTAAGTCTAAGGAAGGAAGATTGGTTTAGCCGTTGCATAAGAAAGCAACCTCAAAGTCCTATGGCTTTGTTGTTTAAGTCTAAGGAAGGAAGATTGGTTTAGCTGTGAAGACAGGTTTTGCTATTTATGATGGCCGTGCTGCCCACCATGCTAGCTCCAAGCTCCTCGCCGCGAAGAGTTTGAATTTTCAAGTGTGTCAAGTTATAATGTCAAATCAAGTGGCCATATGGTTGAAGTTCTTTAAATTTTATCGGGGCATGTTAAAGTTGATTAGAGCGACACCGGTTAGGATCCTACGGTTCCCTCGTTCTGGCACCACTATTTTCTATTGGATTCACTTAGTCCAAATGAACTTACTAAATTCAACTTAATGAGTTCCATAATTTCATTTAGACCGTGGGAAGCCTTGTTAGAAACCGTAGGTTACCTCCTCCGAGGAATTCCCGATCATCCAATAGAGACATTTTAATTTAGTTGTAATTGAGTTTTGTGTAATGTTTGTGATTAAATTTTGAATTGTTTTATATTTTAAATGTTGTGGCGGTGAAATTTATCTTGGTTTATTTTAGCTTTAGTTTTGGTTTTCCATGCAAATTTGTATAAGCACAAAAGTATAGCATAAAAGTACAAGAAAGACAATGCTGAAAACTGTAAAAGCGTACCTGACGAGTCTTCTCGTCCACCACCTGAAACTCAAAAGGCATGTTAAGGGAGTTTATATGAGAGGCAAAAATTAAGGTTTTCTTAACCCTATGTCATATCTTGGTGGGTCCTTAGGAGTTTAATTAACAAGCAAAACATATTAAGTTTAGTAGATCTCCAAGGTATCCAATAGATCTAGAGAAAGAAGCAGGTCAGTGCTACTCTCTCGCTACCTAGTGGAAAATCCTGAGTTCTTTTAAACTTGTTATGTTGCTTGATAATTCATTCTGTAAATACCCTTAATGCTCAATGAGCACTGATGTCTCAATTATCTCTAAGAAAAGGATACTTATCACTTGTGATTTAATTTAAGAATTATGTGGGTGAAGATCGTCAAAGAGGCAAGTTAGTGTTGTTGGAACACATAACCAAATTTTAAACCTAATTGGGCCTGTAGTGTTTAAAAGATGTTTTGATTTTCAATTATATTTACTTTTCTAATCCTCATTTAAATGAAACTTGATTTAGCCTAAGTCACTACTAAGCCCTTAAGACCTAAGTGAGTGTCTTAATTAGTTTTGAAAAGGTTAGGCTTTAGGTGGTCATGATTCATGATTTGAATTTTATTAAAATAGTGGTATTAAATTGATTAATTATTGACTTCAAAAGTTATACCCCTAAGTCCTTGGTTCATTTTATTTTAATAAACTTCCCAAATTTTAATAATTTAGAAATTTATTAACTTATTTTTTCAATTAAGAAAGTGAGGTTGGTTTCTACCAATTAAACCCTTGTGTTTCAAACATCTAAATTAAGATCAGAGGTTACCCATTTCCCTCCTTAAATTAAGCCTAAATGTTAATTAAGGCTAATTTTCTAAAATTACACATTTGCCCTTAAGGTTCTAACACTTCATAGTTGGTCAAATTCAATTGAAATGACTTTAAAATTTTTATTCTACCTCATTCATGGGTCAATTAAGATATCAGAGGAAAAAATGTGATTTTTCAAAATTTAATTTAAATTATATAATTATTTTCATGCAAAAATAGGATTTTTCAAAGAAAATTCCTAATTTGACAAAGGTGAGTCCTAATCACTTGAAATGTTTACTGGAGATAAACCTAGATTAGAGAAGCCTTTAGACTAAATTACATGATTTTTTTAATTTTTTTTTTAATTTTTAGAATTATTTTATGTTTTGGAGTATTTATTAAATATAAAATATTTCAATTGGGGAAAATTAACTTTTGTATTTTTGAAAAGTCATCCTAAGGTCAAAGAACTCAAAGGAGAAGATTTTATATTTTTCTGAAGTTTATTTGATTTATTGGAATTATTCTTAGTGAAATCCCATTTTAACCTTTAAAATTTATTTTTTAGCTTTAAAATGTAGTATATTTATTTAAAAAATGAGGAAAAATATTCTAATTGTTCCTAAGTGCTTAGGAAGCAATTTAGAACATTTCTATGAGTTTTATTAATTTTGTGATTTTTGGGGATTTTTAATTATTTAAATATTAAAAATAGGCTAAAAATCAAGTTTTTATTTTAAATATCANGTTTTAAACTTTAAAATTTATTTTTTAGCTTTAAAATGTAGTATATTTATTTAAAAAATCAGGAAAAATATTCTAATTGTTCCTAAGTGCTTAGGAAGCAATTTAGATCATTTCTATGAGTTTTATTAATTTTCTGATTTTTGGGGATTTTTAATTATTTAAATATTAAAAATAGGCTAAAAATCAAGTTTTTATTTTAAATATCATTTTATTATTTAAATATTTAAAATAGGCTAAAAATCAAGTTTTTATTTTAAATATCATTTTATTTTTATAAAATATCCCTGATCACAGAGAACTCAAATAAGTTTTTAGAAATTTTTTAGTAATATTTTGATTTTTAAAAATTATTTAAATGCCAAAAATGGTGTTTCTTATTAAAAATCAACTTAAGTTTACAAATTAACTCAAAATATTTTGAAATTTTTTTGGTGAGTTCTTCGGATCATAAATAACAGTGGAGATCAAAAATCAAGTCATTTGAATGTTTATATCTTTCAAATTTAATTAGCTTAAAAATTTAGAGTTTATGAAAATTGAGTACATTTTAAATGACTTGAAGCATGAAATTATTTCCAAAAGANTAAAAATCAAGTCATTTGAATGTTTATATCTTTCAAATTTAATTATCTTAAAAATTTAGAGTTTATGAAAATTGAGTACATTTTAAATGACTTGAAGCATGAAATTATTTCCAAAAGATGCTCTGGTCATGGTGGACCTTCCAAAATTTTCTTGGAATTTTCTAATCAATTTGCTAATTTCTATGATTATTTTAAACAAATAATATACATAAACTACAAAAATGTGATCCTCTGTTTATAGACCTCATCTGACTTTGGAAAAATCAGAGAATGTTCTTCTTGACAGAGGCTACAATATGCCAAAAATTCAAGCTATGATNCCTCTGGTCATGGTGGACCTTCCAAAATTTTCTTGGAATTTTCTAATCAACATGCTAATTTCCTTCTAGTCATGGTGGACCTTCCAAAATTTTCTTAGGATTTTATAATCAATATGCTAATTTCCATGATACAAATAATATACATAAACTACAAAAATGTGATCCTTTGTTTATGGACCTCATCTGACTTTGGAAAAATCAGAGAATATTCTTCTTGACAGAGGCTACAATATGCCAAAAATTCAAGCTATGATGATAAGTCTACATGCATGGAGAATCAAATGATTCAAACCAGTATTTAATTAGTTAAAAATAAAATATACATCACATGAATTGAAAATTATTTTCACATTATTCTCCTTTGTTCACTAAGCAAGAGGGTATTTTTCTTTTATTTTTGTGATTTTTCTACACAAAGTNGATTTAAAATTATTTTCGCATTATTCTCCTTTGTTCACTGAGCAAGAGGGTATTTTTCTTTTATTTTTGTGATTTTTCTACACAAAGTTATGTATTTTTAAAGATAAGGGAGTTTAAATAAATAGAAAAAAGCCCTATTTTTAACCTTATCCATGCGGCGCCTTGTCAACCTACGGCGGCTCCGAAGCTCCACGCGGCGCGCTCCCATTTAACGCCACCGTCCACGCCAGCAGCCACACGTCCCACTATTTGTGTAAAGAAGTGTTGTCTGGCTTCATATTGGTCGTTCATTCGATACACTCTATCAAACGGCTCCCCGTCATCATCCCCGATAGAGTGATCCCATGACCGTCCATACTAAATTCCTAAGATCTCAGCCTAGACTCAACCAAATCACTTCGGGTTTGATCCTATGGACTCATCTAAGTGAAAACAAATCCATACAGTAATCATGCAATTAAATTAAGCCTAATCAAATGGAGAATCAAAATAGGCTCTGAGAAGTGACGCTTTAATCAGAGTGTCTTGGCACGTTCGTTGGGGTCCAAGGAGGCTAGAGATTGAGCCTCTTGTCTTGGTATAAGGCTTATATATGAATTCAACCAAGATTAATTTTAGGTGTTGGTCTAGAGCTATGATAGAGGCTCTGTGAGAGGGCAATTTGATGAGGCTTTTGNACTCCCCGTCATCATCCCCGATAGAGTGATCCCATGACCGTCCATACTAAAACCCTAAGATCTCAGCCTAGACTCAACCAAATCACTTCGGGTTTGATCCTATGGACTCATCTAAGTGAAAACAAATCCATACAGTAATCATGCAATTAAATTAAGCCTAATCAAATGGAGAATCAAAATAGGCTCTGAGAAGTGACGCTTTAATCAGAGTGTCTTGGAACGTTCGTTGGGGTCCAAGGAGGCTAGAGATTGAGCCTCTTGTCTTGGTATAAGGCCTATATATGAATTCAACAAAGATTAATTTTAGGTGTTGGTCTAGAGCTATGATAGAGGCTCTGTGAGAGGGCAATTTGATGAGGCTTTTGCTTCTTTCACTGTTGTGAAGGTGTGGGTAGAGTTAATTTGAGATTGGTGGAGTGTGGAGGTGTAATGAGTTCTGTCCATGTTTTGGACAGATGTTTGAGCTCAAAATTAAGCTTCCACAGTGGAATTCAGGGGGAAGAAGAGGGTTGGATTGCACTGAGGGGATCTTAGGGAGACTCTGTGAAAAGTTTAGGATGCTCTCTCTAAGAAATTTTCAGCACTTTGTTTAACAGCCATGGAGGTGGCCTTTTATAAAAATGGGTTTATGATGGCTGTCAAGGCCAATTAGGGGGTGTAATGTGGTTCTTAGGTGGAGGGCAGAGGAGCTCCACAATTCAATTTGGCTGAGCTGACCTCTAGGTTTGATTTGGGTGAAGCTCCATGGGGGTGGCTCTCGATTTAGCCATTTTCCGACCACTAGGATGGCCGACCGGCCAGGGGGAGGTGACTAGGTGCTCAGGGCATCCAAAGGAATCTATCACAATAATTTAATGCAAATGTGTTTTGATTTGGCAAGGATATCTTAAGCATTTGTATTTTTGGGAATAAGATCCCTTAATTTGGGGCACGTTTGGTCCATGGCTTAGTTTAGGTGGCTAGATGGGTTTTGGCTCAGCCTTAGGGGTCAACTAATGGCTGAGCTGGAGCTAATTTGGTTGCTTTAGGGTGGTTAGTTCACATTTAGTGCATGGGTCCAAGTGGTTGCAAATGACCAATTCTTGGGTTTGTTCTAGGCTATCCATGTCAATTGGCCCAAATAAATGTTGTATTTGGTGTAGATGATCATAAAGAATAACTTTAGTGAAGGATGGAAGTGGTTTTGAGCTCAATTGAAGCGTCAATTTGAGGGAATTTTGAATTTTAATCAATTTGGTTATGTTGGGCTAGACTTGGGTCTAGCTTGGGCTAGCCTTGGGCTAATTCCAAATTTATTGTTGTAAATGGTCAATAGGGACTCCATGAAGAGTTTTCAACATGAATTGGGTGCCAATTTGGGTTTTAAGGCAAAAAATTTGGGGACTTAGCCAATTTGGGGCTAAATTTGGGAATTTTGAATTTAGGCTAAAGTCAAATGGATTTGAGGCTTCACCAAGTCCAATTGATGGTTAATTTCGATGTGTAGGAATGTTATAAAGATTTTGCAACATTAATTTGGGCCAATTAACTAGGCCATGGGTTCAATTTGGTGAGATTAGGTCATGTGACAAAAATTAGGGGTTTGACCTATACCAAAATTGGGCTCAAATCATGGGCCAATTAAACTTGGATTTGGTCTAGTTTGGCCCTATCAAAAGTGAATTTGATTTTAGGTTTGAAATTGGGGTAAATTAAGATCACATTGATGAACATTTGAGTTGAATTTTGGGAAATTTGGGCCTTTAAAAGGCAATTTGGGGGGTTTGATCAAAGATGGTCAAATTGGCCAAATTGGGTCATGTGGTAGTTAAGGAAAATGAAATTGGGAATATTTGGGAGGTTTTGGGAATTTTTGGGATTTTTTTTGGAATTTTGGAGGGTAGTTTGGTAATTTGGCCAATTTGGGGATTTTGGGTAATTTGGGTGTTTTCATGGTGTTTGAAATGATTTTTGAATGAGTTTGGGTATTTTGGCTAGATTTGGAGATTTTGGCCAAATTTGGGGTCCCAAGGGTATCTGGGTAATTTGGGGAGTTTTAGGGCAAAAGGCTAGGTGAGGTATCTTGATAGAGTTGGATTGCTAACCACCATAAATAAGCAATGGATCAATGGAAACCCCATTTTGGGTCCTTTATGTAGTGGTCTTAGGCAAACCCTAGCCTAGGGCTAATGGGTTTAGGGGACCACCTACAGGAGTTTCCCAAAAATATCAAGGGACCAAAGCCTAGAAGTTCTTAGTTTACGGTAATGAGTGATTGTGAGTGTAAACAAGTGCCTTAGCCCTAGACCAACACCTAAGGTCAACCCTAAAGTTTAACAGTCTTAAGGGTGACTCATCTTGAGTTTCCGACATAGTGACCCTACCTACTAAGTACTAGAGGTTAGGACTAATATGTGGAACTTCAAGTTGAGTAGAGAGAGTTTGAAATTTCTACTGGTGAGGGTTCCTAGTCTAGTTTTCTAAGAATAGTCAATAGGAAAGTCCTATGGCTAGACCTTAGGCTACTAAAGAGGAAAAACTTGAACCTCAACCAAAAGTGAGGTCAACTGTTGGTGTTCCCCCAAACTGATTGTTTTGAATCATTTGGATAATATTATATTTAAGCTCAAATGAATTGGTAGCTACCACAGAGTTTTGTATACATAAATGAATGTCATATGATGTAGAGTTAACATAATCTCTTAAAGGTCTTTGATGATGTTCATTTTCATTTCCAGCATTACTTAAATTGCAAGACATTTTTTTAATATGATCTATCTTTTTTTTTTGTTTTTGAATTGTTCTAATAGCTTAAATTGCAAGGTACTAAATTTTTCTATCTTACACTGCACATAAACAAACACAACAAGTAATTTAAAATAAGCAAACACACTTAAATAAGAAAATATTCAAACTAAATAACAAACACATTTTTAGTTTTTTTTAGTTTTAAAAAAGAAAAGTCTATAATTTACAAAATAACTTACTAGTACTTTCCGTTACTTCACTGGCAATGACATCATAAACTTGATGCAAGTGGATTTAATGTTTTAATTTTGTAAATATTTTTTAATATTAAAAAATACACATGAAAGATACTATAGCGAATATGTAAATTAATCCAAAAAAAATAACATAAGTTAAAATAGTTTTATCTCTTAAAAATCTTTAAACTACCAAATCCTCATTAAAAATAAAGAAAATATACATATCACTCAAGTAATAAAGGGCTCTAGTGGAGTCCTAGATATCGATCCCACAGGGAAGTTGTTTATAAATAAGTTCTTAAGATTATAAATCCTCATTAAAAATAAGGAAAATATACATATCACTCAAGTAATAAAGGGCTCTAGTGGAGTCCTAGATATCGATCCCACAGGGAAGTTGCCTATAAATAAGTTCTTAAGATTATAATGTAAAACACAATTTTTAAAACTACAAAAAGTAAAGTGTTAGATTTAAATATTAAATAATAAGTGAATGCTAGTTAAGTTACAGTTAAAAGCTAAAGTTAACTAAATTAAATGCTAAACTTTCAAAAGAAAATTTACGAAAATTAAACTAATTTTTTGTGACGGAAAGTTTAAATTTAAGAAAGCATCCTTCCCCTTTACAATGAGTACGTAGGTTGTGAAGAAATTAAAATCATTTGAAACTATTTATAAAAACAGTTTTGTGTCAAATAGGAGAAATCTTATTCCTTACCCTCTTCCGAGTGCATAGAAAACATTGACTAATCCAATGTTTGGTCTCTAACTCAGTGGTTAGGATGGGAGGATAAAGGTTGCACTCTATAGCTCCTACTACTCACTCACCTAAGGGCTAAAAATATTGCATCAATTTCTAATCAAATGGACCAAATTTGGGATTTTAATCTGTCACCTTAAAATCTCCGATTCAACATCCAACAAAGTATATTTCCCTATTTATTTGCACCTAACCCCATGGATGAAATATTCTCCCATGAAATCAAATGTGATTCTCCTCATGTTGTAGAAATCATAGACCTTTCGGAACACATGCTTCTCAACACATTTTAATATTTCAATTGGCCAGATTAAAAAGTAAATGAAGATCGGAGTTCAAATCATCACAAATTATTGACATTTTAAACAAAAAAAAACAAAATCAATTCTTCAGAAAACCATCTATCAAAGTAGGGAGAAGGATAAAGACGACTACTCAAAATTTATGAGAAGCATACGACAAAACATGAATTTTGTATATAAAAATAAGTTTACAATACAAAAGAAATAGAAGTCACGACTTATCGCACAATCCTTCCCAAGCAAATCCCTAGAAGTTCTCTTTAAGCCTTTCTCTCTTTACAAGCACTCTTAATTCTCTCTTAGAACTGTAATGAAGAAGAAATATCTCACCTTCCCTCTCCTCTTACAATCCTTGAAGAAAATCTCCAAGCCCTTGACTTTCTCTCTCTCCCTGTCTCTCTAACTCTCCTTATGTCCCCTTCACGCCACACCAACTCTCCTTCAAGCCCTAGACTTCTCTCTCTTTNGTTTATGATGGCTGTCAAGGCCAATTAGGGGGTGTAATGTGGTTCTTAGGTGGAGGGCAGAGGAGCTCCACAATTCAATTTGGCTGAGCTGACCTCTAGGTTTGATTTGGGTGAAGCTCCATGGGGGTGGCTCTCGATTTAGCCATTTTCCGACCACTAGGATGNACTTTTATAAAAATGGGTTTATGATGGCTGTCAAGGCCAATTAGGGGGTGTAATGTGGTGCTTAGGTAGAGGGCAGAGGAGCTCGACAATTCAATTTGGCTGAGCTGGCCTCTAGGTTTGATTTGGGTGAAGCTCCATGGGGGTGGCTCTCGATTTAGCCATTTTCCGACCACTAGGATGGCCGACCGGCCAGGGGGAGGTGACTAGGTGCTCAGGGCATCCAAAGGAATCTATCACAATAATTTAATGCAAATGTGTTTTGATTTGGCAAGGATATCTTAAGCATTTGTATTTTTGGGAATAAGATCCCTTAATTTGGGGCACGTTTGGTCCATGGCTTAGTTTAGGTGGCTAGATGGGTTTTGGCTCAGCCTTAGGGGTCAACTAATGGCTGAGCTGGAGCTAATTTGGTTGCTTTAGGGTGGTTAGTTCACATTTAGTGCATGGGTCCAAGTGGTTGCAAATGACCAATTCTTGGGTTTGGTCTAGGCTATCCATGTCAATTGGCCCAAATAAATGTTGTATTTGGTGTAGATGATCATAAAGAATAACTTTAGTGAAGGATGGAAGTGGTTTTGAGCTCAATTGAAGCGTCAATTTGAGGGAATTTTGAATTTTAATCAATTTGGTTATGTTGGGCTAGACTTGGGTCTAGCTTGGGCTANCTGGAGCTAATTTGGTTGCTTTAGGGTGGTTAGTTCACATTTAGTGCATGGGTCCAAGTGGTTGCAAATGACCAATTCTTGGGTTTGTTCTAGGCTATCCATGTCAATTGGCCCAAATAAATGTTGTATTTGGTGTAGATGATCATAAAGAATAACTTTAGTGAAGGATGGAAGTGGTTTTGAGCTCAATTGAAGCGTCAATTTGAGGGAATTTTGAATTTTAATCAATTTGGTTATGTTGGGCTAGACTTGGGTCTAGCTTGGGCTAGCCTTGGGCTAATTCCAAATTTATTGTTGTAAATGGTCAATAGGGACTCCATGAAGAGTTTTCAACATGAATTGGGTGCCAATTTGGGTTTTAAGGCAAAAAATTTGGGGACTTAGCCAATTTGGGGCTAAATTTGGGAATTTTGAATTTAGGCTAAAGTCAAATGGATTTGAGGCTTCACCAAGTCCAATTGATGGTTAATTTCGATGTGTAGGAATGTTATAAAGATTTTGCAACATTAATTTGGGCCAATTAACTAGGCCATGGGTTCAATTTTGTGAGATTAGGTCATGTGACAAAAATTAGGGGTTTGACCTATACCAAAATTGGGCTCAAATCATGGGCCAATTAAACTTGGATTTGGTCTAGTTTGGCCCTANGGTGAGATTAGGTCATGTGACAAAAATTAGTGGTTTGACCTATACCAAAATTGGGCTCAAATCATGGGCCAATTAAACTTGGATTTGGTCTAGTTTGGCCCTATCAAAAGTGAATTTGATTTTAGGTTTGAAATTGGGGTAAATTAAGATCACATTGATGAACATTTGAGTTGAATTTTGGGAAATTTGGGCCTTTAAAAGGCAATTTGGGGGGTTTGATCAAAGATGGTCAAATTGGCCAAATTGGGTCATGTGGTAGTTAAGGAAAATGAAATTGGGAATATTTGGGAGGTTTTGGGAATTTTTGGGATTTTTTTTGGAATTTTGGAGGGTAGTTTGGTAATTTGGCCAATTTGGGGATTTTGGGTAATTTGGGTGTTTTCATGGTGTTTGAAATGATTTTTGAATGAGTTTGGGTATTTTGGCTAGATTTGGAGATTTTGGCCAAATTTGGGGTCCCAAGGGTATCTGGGTAATTTGGGGAGTTTTAGGGCAAAAGGCTAGGTGAGGTATCTTGATAGAGTTGGATTGCTAACCACCATAAATAAGCAATGGATCAATGGAAACCCCATTTTGGGTCCTTTATGTAGTGGTCTTAGGCAAACCCTAGCCTAGGGCTAATGGGTTTAGGGGACCACCTACAGGAGTTTCCCAAAAATATCAAGGGACCAAAGCCTAGAAGTTCTTAGTTTACGGTAATGAGTGATTGTGAGTGTAAACAAGTGCCTTAGCCCTAGACCAACACCTAAGGTCAACCCTAAAGTTTAACAGTCTTAAGGGTGACTCATCTTGAGTTTCCGACATAGTGACCCTACCTACTAAGTACTAGANAAAGTTCTTAGTTGACGGTAATGAGTGATTGTGAGTGTAAACAAGTGCCTTAGCCCTAGACCAACACCCAAGGTCAACCTTAAAGTTTAACAGTCTTAAGGGTGACTCATCTTGAGTTTCCGACATAGTGACCCTACCTACTAAGTACTAGAGGTTAGGACTAATATGTGGAACTTCAAGTTGAGTAGAGAGAGTTTGAAATTTCTACTGGTGAGGGTTCCTAGTCTAGTTTTCTAAGAATAGTCAATAGGAAAGTCCTATGGCTAGACCTTAGGCTACTAAAGAGATAGTTTTCTAAGAATAGTCAATAGGAAAGTCCTATGGCTAGACCTTAGGCTACTAAAGAGGATGAACCTCAACCAAAAGTGAGGTCAACTGTTGGTGTTCCCCCAAACTGATTGTTTTGAATCATTTGGATAATATTATATTTAAGCTCAAATGAATTGGTAGCTACCACAGAGTTTTGTATACATAAATGAATGTCATATGTTGTAGAATTAACATAATCTCTTAAAGGTCTTTGATGATGTTCATTTTCATTTCCAGCATTACTTAAATTGCAAGACATTTTTTTAATATGATCTATCTTTTTTTTTGTTTTTGAATTGTTCTAATAGCTTAAATTGCAAGGAACTAAATTTTTCTATCTTACACTGCACATAAACAAACACAACAAGTAATTTAAAATAAGCAAACACACTTAAATAAGAAAATATTCAAACTAAATAACAAACACATTTTTAGTTTTTTTTAGTTTTAAAAAAGAAAAGTCTATAATTTACAAAATAACTTACTAGTACTTTCCGTTACTTCACTGGCAATGACATCATAAACTTGATGCAAGTGGATTTAATGTTTTAATTTTGTAAATATTTTTTAATATTAAAAAATACACATGAAAGATACTATAGCGAATATGTAAATTAATCCCAAAAAAATAACATAAGTTAAAATAGTTTTATCTCTTAAAAATCTTTAAACTACCAAATCCTCATTAAAAATAAAGAAAATATACATATCACTCAAGTAATAAAGGGCTCTAGTGGAGTCCTAGATATCGATCCCACAGGGAAGTTGTTTATAAATAAGTTCTTAAGATTATAATGTAAAACACAATTTTTAAAACTACAAAAAGTAAAGTGTTAGATTTAAATATTAAATAATAAGTGAATGCTAGTTAAGTTACAGTTAAAAGCTAAAGTTAACTAAATTAAATGCTAAACTTTCAAAAGAAAATTTACGAAAATTAAACTAATTTTTTGTGACGGAAAGTTTAAATTTAAGAAAGCATCCTTCCCCTTTACAATGAGTACGTAGGTTGTGAAGAAATTAAAATCATTTGAAACTATTTATAAAAACAGTTTTGTGTCAAATAGGAGAAATCTTATTCCTTACCCTCTTCCGAGTGCATAGAAAACATTGACTAATCCAATGTTTGGTCTCTAACTCAGTGGTTAGGATGGGAGGATAAAGGTTGCACTCTATAGCTCCTACTACTCACTCACCTAAGGGCTAAAAATATTGCATCAATTTCTAATCAAATGGACCAAATTTGGGATTTTAATCTGTCACCTTAAAATCTCCGATTCAACATCCAACAAAGTATATTTCCCTATTTATTTGCACCTAACCCCATGGATGAAATATTCTCCCATGAAATCAAATGTGATTCTCCTCATGTTGTAGAAATCATAGACCTTTCGGAACACATGCTTCTCAACACATTTTAATATTTCAATTGGCCAGATTAAAAAGTAAATGAAGATCGGAGTTCAAATCATCACAAATTATTGACATTTTAAACAAAAAAAAACAAAATCAATTCTTCAGAAAACCATCTATCAAAGTAGGGAGAAGGATAAAGACGACTACTCAAAATTTATGAGAAGCATACGACAAAACATGAATTTTGTATATAAAAATAAGTTTACAATACAAAAGAAATAGAAGTCACGACTTATCGCACAATCCTTCCCAAGCAAATCCCTAGAAGTTCTCTTTAAGCCTTTCTCTCTTTACAAGCACTCTTAATTCTCTCTTAGAACTGTAATGAAGAAGAAATATCTCACCTTCCCTCTCCTCTTACAATCCTTGAAGAAAATCTCCAAGCCCTTGACTTTCTCTCTCTCCCTGTCTCTCTAACTCTCCTTATGTCCCCTTCACGCCACACCAACTCTCCTTCAAGCCCTAGACTTCTCTCTCTTTTATCAAAGGCAGCCTCTTGATCGTGATTTTCCATATATATAGATGTAAAATGCGATGTATGTGATCATATGATTAATTTCCTTAATAGTTATTCTTAATTTTAAACAGAGTCAAATATTTGATGTAAAGTAAAAGCAAGGTAAATCTTTCACTATGAAGCAAATAAGAATGCAGTTATAACATTTTAATAAGGGATAGTACTGAAGTATATGTATCGTAATCAAGTAATATAAAACTTTTTGATTAAATCCCAA
>JXCR01130114.1:90083-123619 GCA_002079205.1 Phalaenopsis hybrid cultivar
TTTTTGTTTTTTAGATGGATATACCGGTTACCATCAAATTTCTAATGCTCCTGAGGATAAAAAAGCAACATTTACTAGTGCTTTTGGAACTTTTGCTTTTTGAAGAACGCCTTTCGGATTATGTAATGCACCTGCAACATTCCAGAGATGTATGGTGTCTATATTTAGTAAGTTAATTGATGATGGATTGGAAGTTTTTATGGATGATTTCTCTGTATTTGGAACATCATTTGACGCATGCTTAAATTATCTTGAAAAAGTTTTGGAGTTATGCGAAAGAACTAATTTAGTTCTAAATTGGGAGAAATGTCAATTTATGGTTGCAGGAGGAATTGTGTTAGGGCATAAAATTTTGGAAAATGGTATGGAAGTAGACCCTGCAAAAATTCAAGTTATATCTAAATTAACACCTCCTACTAATGTAAGAGGGGTTAGAAGTTTTCTTGGACATGTTTGTTTTTACAGGCGTTATATTAAAGATTTTTCAAAAATTACCAAACCTCTATGCCAACTTTTAGAAAAGGACAAGAAATTTGAGTTTACTGAAGATTGTTTAAATGCCTTTGAGTTATTAAAAGAAAAGCTAATCACATCCCCTATAATAGTTTCACCTAACTGGGAGAAACCAATCAAACTGATGTGCGATGCTAATGATTATGCTACTGGAGTTGTTCTTTGACAAAAGGATGATAAAATTTTTAAAGTTATATACTACGATTGTAAAATTCTTAACGATGATCAAATTAACTACACTGTTATTGAAAAAGAGTTACTGGCTATTGTGTATGCTTCTGACAAATTTAGATTTTATTTAATTGGACTAAATGTGTTGTGCACACTGATCACTCTACTATTAAATATCTGATGCAAAAGAAGGATGGGGCTAAATGTGTTGTGCACACTGATCACTCTGCTATTAAATATCTAATGCAAAAGAAGGATGTCAAGGTTAATTAGATGGATACTTTTGAAAGAATTTGATTTTGTGGTTATTGATAGAAAGGGAACTGATAATCAAATTATTGATCATTTGTTCTTATGCAAAAGAAGGATGTCAAACCAAGGTTGATTAGATGGATACTTTTGATGCAAGAATTTGAATTTTGTGGTTATTGATAGTGTTGATTAGATGGATACTTTTGATGCAAGAATTTGATCTTGTGGTTATTGATAGAAAGGGAACTGATTAGATTGATACTTTTGATGCAAGAATTTGATCTTGTGGTTATTGATAGAAAGGGAACTGATAAGATGGATACTATTGATGCAAGAATTTGATCTTGTGGTTATTGATAGAAAGGGAACTGATAATTTGATCATTTGTCGAGATTAGAAAATCATGAATTATCTGACACCGACAATAAAATTACAGACACAAGGTTGATTAGATGGATTCTTTTGATGCAAGAATTTGATCTTGTGGTTATTGATAGAAAGGGAACTGATAATCAAATTGCTATTGATGCAAGAATTTGATTTTGTGGTTATTGATAGAAAGGGAACTGATAATCAAATTGCTGATTATATGAATTATCTGACACTGACAATGAAATTACGAACAGTTTCCCTGGTGAACAACTCTATAATGATAATGAGTGGAAAATACCATGATATGCTCATATTGTTAATTAGATTGTAAGTGATATTTTGCTACATATGCTNTTAGAACCCTTTACTGTGACTCGAGTTTATACTTACGGAGCTGTTGAAATTGAAGATCAAAAGACTGGGAANAAATACAAGACTAAAGTTATTCCCTGGGAAATTGAAGTCTCGTTGGTAGAAACCTTTACTGTGACTCAAGTTTATACTTACGGAGCTGTTGAAATTGAAGATCAAAAGACTAAGAATAGATTTAAAGTAAATGAACATAGATTAAAGCCATATTTTGAGGGTAAAAGACCAAATTTTAAAGAGGTTTTAAAGGTCAGTCAACCTGAATTATATCTGAATAGGTCAGACTGACGACGTTAAACCAAGAGCTTTATGGGAGGCAACCCATATTTATCTTTACTTTTATTACGATTATAGTATTTTTATTTGAAATTATCACTAGTTTGTGGTAGTATTGAACTCTACTACTCGTATTTACCCTTGAATCATCATAAAAATTAGAACCATAGAGAAAATTGGAACATATTCGGTCCAGAGTGAAACTGTGAAATTTTTTCCTTAGGCGCCAACGGAGGGCTCTCGAGAGTCCAGACAATTAATTCTCAAGGCTGCCCGACGGCGCCATCGACGCCGCCGATGGCGAGAACGACAAAATGACGGTTTCTGGAGTTTGAAATGTCAATTTTTTGGCGGTTTTAGGCGAGATTTACTCTTTATAAACTTCCAAGCACGGTTCTTAAATTCATATTACCCAAAAACAAATTGAAACTCCACCAAATCTATCCCTATGGCTTCCAATTCCACTGAAAACCCTAGATTTTGAGTGTTCAACTGGAGAAAGTTTGTTAGTTTCGAGGCGCAATAAATCTTCAACAAAGTGCTGACAAAGAGGAGATTAATCAAAGAAAGAGGATTCATGAATCGAGGATTAAATAATCCTTCGACAGTAATTGAAGAGATGATTAAGTGACGATGATGGGAAGTGTTATGCTACACTACTGCCATTGTAGTGGTTCCTATGGTGAAAGAGTTTTATGCTAATTTGCATGGAATCAAATAGGGAGTTGTCTATGTGCGAGGCAGATGGATAAACTTTACTCCTGTACAGATTAATGAGTTATATATGATCGAGAATGTTNGTGCTACACTACTGCCATTGTAGTCGTTCCTATGGTGAAAGAGTTTTATGCTAATTTGCATGGAATCAAATAGGGAGTCGTCTATGTGCGAGGCAGATGGATAAACTTTACTCCTGTACAGATTAATGAGTTATATATGATCGAGAATGTTCCTGTCTGCCATTATTCTAACTTCGTCCCGATAAGAAATCTGATGAATGAGATCTACCAATTTTTGAGGGACAGGACTGAAGACTGGGAAATGAGAGAAAATAGGTATGTTAGTTTCTCTGCTACACTTCTAAACCTCATTTCTAAACAATGACACTTCTTCATTTCTACAAAACTATTACCAACAATGAGGATCGGTAAAGTTACTAAGGAAAGTGTCATTCTGAATTACTGTATTCAAATGAAATTGCCGATTGATATTGGATAGATAATTGTGAAGTCTGTTTTGTGCCTGGTCATTCATGGATCAACTTATGGGCTTGGACATCCTTCAAAAATTTTCTTAGTCTGCAACCAGTTCCAAGTATCTTATGAGAACTAGGAAAATGTACTTCTACCTTCGAAGCCTTTAGACCTAACCGAGAAGTTCCCATCAAATGAAGATGAGAATGATATGACTATTATTGTGGATCAATCATCTCAGAATTCACTACCTATTCAGCCTCTAATTCCGGACAACACACTAGTGATCCAGCGCAAAATCAAGAAACTGGAGGAAAAGGTACAAAATGTTATGAATACAATTAACAATGTCTCTAAAATTTTTTATCATCAAGACTGGAGGATGAAAGAGCATTTTGATCACTCTGGACATATCGAAGGAAGTTTGATATGATTGATGAGAAAGATGATATTGATAGAGGAGGACTCTACTGAAGAATTCCCATACCGACCCATCTATAACCTCTTCGTTCATGTTCAGCTGATGGGCGATATAAGAGGAGAAACAAGCATTGAATCGGAGGAGTAGTATATTTACTTTACTAGCTATATGTCTATGTGTGTGATTNGGGAAAATGTACTTCTACCTTCGAAGCCTTTAGACCTAACCGAGAAGTTCCCAGCAAATGAAGATGAGAATGATATGACTATTATTGTGGATCAATCATCTCAGAATTCACTACCTATTCAGCCTCTAATTCCGGACAACACACTAGTGATCCAGTGCAAAATCAAGAAACTGGAGGAAAAGGTACAAAATGTTATGAATACAATTAACAATATCTCTAAAATTTTTTATCATCAAGACTGGAGGATGAAAGAGCATTTTGATCACTCTGGACATATCGAAGGAAGTTTGATATGATTGATGAGAAAGATGATATTGATAGAGGAGGACTCTACTGAAGAATTCCCATACCGACCCATCTATAACCTCTTCGTTCATGTTCAGCTGATGGGCGATATCAGAGGAGAAACAAGCATTGAATCGGAGGAGTAGTATATTTACTTTACTAGCTATATGTCTATGTGTGTGATTTGATTTGAACTTATGTGTTTGCTTTACTTTTAAATTTTGCTTTTAAAATCTCAGTATAGTTGAGATTGAGCATAAAATGTTTCTTTTCAGCGTTTAGAGTGTTGCGGCTTGGATTGCGACGCTTAATTGATGTATTAAGGTTGAGAAAATACCATATTTATGTGTGTTGTGCAACGTGTATTGTAACCCTTAGATTTATATATAATTGTGATTTTTTGTGTTAGTACATCATTTAATCACTTAAAAATTATGTCTAGAATGATTGAACGAATGTCGATGAGGCTTGAAATTGATCAAAAATCGCAAAAATCTGGAAATTGAACCAATTTTAAAAATCTCGCCGACGGCGCCATCGACGCTGCCGACGANCGAGGCTTGAAATTGATCAAAAATCGCAAAAATCTGGAAATTGAACCAATTTTAAAAATCTCACCGACGGCGCCATCGACGCTGCCGACGACAGATTTTTCCCGAGGCTTAGGCTATTTAATTTAATAGAGTTGACCATGGAAAGGAATGAATCAAGTGGAGGTCTGGGACATCCTAGCCTCATTTATGAACTTTGCCAACTTTCTGGAGTTGAAGCTGGAGATGATGAAGAATGGGTTTACCCTATGAAACCCATTAGTAAAGATAATTTAAAGACGTATGAATCCCATGAAGGATGGAGATCTGGGAGTAGGAGTAAAGAACCTTCTACTAGTAGAGATATCCCCTATACTATTTATGACCTTCCTTCCTCTAGTTCCCCTACCCTTCATGATTTTATGAATGAGTTAACCTTACAGCGGAAGAGTATAGAGAAAATAAATGAAAGAATTGGGGGATTAGAACGTAGACATGATTATGATTGTGAGTACCCATAGAGGCATTCTAACTTTGAGATAGCTTATTACGAAGCTCAGGCCCGACACTACAGAGGTGAACCTGATGTTACTTTTTTTGAATGCCCCTGTTATACTCAGTATCAGCCCAATCTACCTGCTGACCAGGGAGACGAGGATATAGTATGTGATTTTGATATATGATAGTGATTTATGTACTTTTATTTTGTGATTTTGTGATAGAGATAGATGTATGTTTGTTTGTACTTTCATTTTATTCTATATTTTATTTTATATTTGCAGTTAGATAATTTTTAATTATTGTTATAAATGTTTACTGTTGTAGTTTGAAATTTGCATGTGTAGTTATAATAGACTTTGATTAGTATTTTATTAAATTGTAATGTGATGTGATTTTTTTTTGCATTGTGATGTATTTGTAATTGTTTTTATTTAGATTGTGATAATGTGATGTGATTTTTTTTGCATTGTGATGTATTTGTAATTATTTTTATTTAGTATTGTGATGTGTTAGTGAAATATTGTTTGTATAATGTTTAGTTTTGTACTTATTTCAAAATTTCAGAAATTCTCTAATGATTTATATGTATAGAAAGCTCCTAATATTACAGACCAGATAAAGTAAAAATTTCAAGAAAGGACAAAAACAAAATTTCAGAATGATGAAAATGCCTAAAGTAATGAGATATGATTTATATTTAAAATTTTTCTTTCAACCTGTATCATTCCATATTGAAAATTTTAAGTTTGGCGGAGGGAAGAAAAAGATTAACAATTATATGTTCTCAATTTAAATATTTTCAAAAATTATTAATATGATTTTTTGTAGTGAATTTATTAACTATATTTTGTAGCTATTTAAATATTATGGTAGATTTAAAGAAATATTTTTGTAATGATTAACTATATTTTGTAGATATTTAAATATTACGGTAGATTTAAAGGAATATTTTTTGTAAGGAAAATTAATTTTGTAGATTAAAATATATAGTATAAGAGATAAGACTATAATTAACTATTTAAAGTAAAGAAAAACATATTTTGAAATATTAAGAATCTTAGAAATTCATTTCAGAAGAAAAGATTAAGGCTCAATGATGTAAAAGCTATGAAATAATTATAAGGTAAATGAATGCTTTGAGTTTCAAATTTAGGGAAAGAAATGTGAAGTTCAAAATTATTAAAGACTATCCAGATATAGTATTCTTAACTTGAAAAAGAAAAAGAAAGGATTGACAACAATCCCTGAAAAGAAAAGGAAATTATACAGGATTGAAAGCAATCCAAATGATATATATATATATATATATAATATAAGTGAGGAGAAGCTTGACGAGATGCCTAATCAAAAATTGGCTTCACTTGGACCTACATAAAGGGAAAACCTAAATACATTCCTAAACTTATATTTGTGGAATAACATATTTTACTAGTAATGTTCTCATGAAGTTCCTATCATTTGAATATTTTAAGTGACTTGATATTACAATATATAATTCATTTTGAAATGAATAGAAAACTAGAACTCTTAAACTTGATGACTAGATAATCTTGTGATTACAGAGTTAATTTAATTACTTGAATTTTTTCTGAAAATCTCACTGTGATATTTACTTAAATGACAGAGTTCATTTAGTTACTCAAAATTTTTCTGAAAATCTCACTATGGTATTTACTTAAATCAAACTTATAGTATTTTTGAATTAAAACTTTACNTTGAAAATCTCACTATGGTATTTACTTAAATCAAACTTATAGTATTTTTGAATTAAAGCTTTACTACAATAGATCATAACTTTTATGTAGTACTAAAATTACTTGAGGACGAGTAATAGTTAAGTTTGGGGGATTTTGACCAAAGGAAAATATGTTGAGATTTTTATACTTATTTTACACTAATTTTAACGATATTGCACTTTAAAGAAAGGTATTTTTGATGCTTTTTTGCAGGTATGTTGAATTAGGTTATTGGAGAAAAAATATGCTAAAGGAGCAAATTTGGAGTTAAAAGGANAAAAAATATGTTGAGATTTTTATACTTATTTTACACTAATTTTAATGATATTGCACTTTAAAGAAAGGTATTTTTGATGCCTTTTTGCAGGTATGTTGAATTAGGTTATTGGAGAAAAAATATGCTAAAGGAGCAAATTTGGAGTTAAAAGGACCAAAATATGAAGATTTGATCTTGGGCTCCGACGACGAGCTCGACAGCACCGACGACGGGTTTTTCCCGAGAGTCCAAAAATTAAATATTCTAGAAGGCCACTGATGGTGCAATTGAGGCCGCCGATGGCGAGCACGTCGGTTCTCTTAACAGATGCATTGAATGTGGACGATTTTTGAAGGGATGCTTGGGCAACTCTTGAAAACTATTCTACACCTTTAAAAGAAATAATTTGGAGGCCGAGAGGGGGGTGTCCACGTGTGTCCATTAGAGTGTAGAGAGTGTAATTTAGAGTTAGTATTGTGAGGAATTCTTCGAGAGATTGTAAGAGTGGAAGGAAAGTGAGAGATTTCTTCCTCCTTGTTGTTTTGAAGGAGAATTCTGTGTGCTATAAAGAAAGGAAGAGATTTAGAGGAACTTCGAGGAGTTTGCTTGGGGAGGAATTAGAGATAAGNGTTTTGAAGGAGAATTCTATGTGCTATAAAGAAAGGAAGAGATTTAGAGGAACTTCGAGGAGTTTGCTTGGGGAGGAATTAGAGATAAGTGGTATTTACTTATTGAAGACTTTAATTTTATATATAAATTGCAAGTTTTGTCGTATCTTATCCATGAGTTTTTAGTAGTTTTCTCTGTCTTTCTCCTTATCTTGAGATTTTGTGAAATGATGATTTGAATTGGTTGCTCCATGAGAATGTGAAAGAAGTTACGATGTTCTTTTCACTTCAATCTTAATTTACTTTCAATCTGGCCAATTAATTTGTTAAAATATGTCGAGTTTTATAACNTCCATGAGAATGTGAAAGAAGTTACGATGATCTTTTCACTTCAATCTTAATTTACTTTCAATCTGGCCAATTGATTTGTTAAAATATGTCGAGTTTTATAACTAAAGTGAAGATTACATCCAAGATTTAGGGAGGTCAAAGTCCTTGAAAGTTGGTTGCAAATAAATAGAGAAATAAAAATTATGGGGCGTAGAATTGGAGATTTTAGAGTGACTGACTAAAATTTTCAATTCGGTCCTATCATTTGGGTGCTGAAGTGTAGATGTTAGCCCTCAAGTGTTTTGCACACTAAAAAGTTTGTAACTTTAAGTTTTTCTACATTACTATAAATTTTAATTAAATTTTCTTACTCATTTCTAAAGTCAAAATTTTACTTCCCTAATATAACTTCATATTTACAATCATTTTTTAAATCAAAATCAACTTTATTTGAAATACATTTGAGAAAAAATAAACTTTTAAGTCTCTTTAAAATTTTTCATCCCCCAAAATTAAATTTTTAATAGAAATAAAACATTTTAGCATCATATATAAATAAGTAGGAATGAAAACTAACTATAAAATACTTGCAGGAATTTTATATCCTAAATATGCAAGTACAAAAATTAAAAATAGGAGTAAAAATTTAATTGATCAAACATTCTTTTACTTAAATACAGAGATTCATCAAACTTCTATGCAGTGGAGTAAAACATAAAAGCAAACAAACACACTAACAAACATACATGACTGCAACATCAAGAAAATAAACTGGTAGTAATTTGAAAAGTATAAACATGCAGCTTTAAGTAACAAGTTAGCTAAATTTTAAACCTTCCTACGACTCTAGAATTATGTTAAACAAACACTTACTAAATACATTAAACAACACAATTATAACAATTACTACCACTAAAACATACTAACTAAACACAAAAATTCAAATACATCACAGTAGGTGTACGAAACAAAACATAACATAACAAAAACTAACAGTCTTTATAATCACAACTAAAACATAACAAAAAGTACAGAATACTAGTACTAACAACAGTTCATAACAACACAAAAACTAAAAACATTAAACATAACTAAAGATCCCAACTAATCATCACCCTCTTTCTCATCACTATCATCACTATGCCAAACAGTTGTAGGCTCATATGATGGATATCTAGGGTACTGAGGAAATACTGCATCCCAATTACCTTTGTTGAGATGCTCCATAGCTAAGTTGTATTCCTCCTCATAATCAATTCATCTCTTCATATACCCATCCATATGCTCTGCAAAAGGCTCTAAATTTAATACCTTATCCACAGTGATGTTGACGTTGTCCAAAATCCTCTGTAATAACTGAGTCTGAGAATCAGAACCAGAAGCCTGACCCCATGATGTAGAAGTATGTGAAGCAGAAGCTCGTAATGTAGAGGCATCAGAACTACTAAAGAATCCACCCTTCCAACCAAAAATATAATTATGTGAATAAGTCTTCACATTCACACTGATAATGGGCTTCAGTGGCTGTAAGATCTCCTCCCAGCTGTCATATCTAACATCAGCCTTCTCGCATAAATAAAAGATAAAGGATGTAAATCCCAAACCTGCAATAGTAGCAGCGGCAACAGAACTGGTAATAACTCCATATCAATAGGCTTTGACTGCTGAGTGAAGTTTTTCAAGGTTGCTCTATCTCAAGTCACGTCACATAAATGATTTTTAGGCAGCAGACGAGCATAAATAAAATAATTCCATGCCTTTGCAGTTGCATCCAACTTTGAAGTAGAGAAGTTTACTCTTCTTTCATTTGTAATCTTCCATAACCCTCTCCTAGTCAAACATGAAATAATCTCATCTAGCTCCTCCTTAGTAGGACTATAGTTTGAATAAAAGCACAAAGTACTCGGGGGAAAATGATAAAACTGATTAATTACCTCAGGAGAAAATGGTACTGTCTTCCCCCTCACTATGACTCCTTCCTCATCAGCCTCTAACATATTAGCATAGAACTCTCGTACCACAAAAATCACGAAGACAACTGAAAAATAACAGAACCTCTCCCACTTGCGGCTAATAATCAACTCTTCTATAGCTCCTCCTAGACTTTTGAAACATTACTTAAGAATTAATTTCCTCAAATGCAGTGTATCACTATGCCGATCCCGAGCTCTCGAACTAACAAATTTACTTAAATCAAATGGAGCTTTTCCATTACTTCTCCTCACTCTTGGTGTCATTTTCTAAAAAATGTATAAAATTCAAGATAAATTCCACAATCAACTCCAAAATCCAAGCGGTGCCTAGGTGTCTCTTTGAAAAGGTGTCTCCATTCAATGAATTTTCTAGAAGTTGCCTCCTCATAAGAAAATTGAATGAATTTTTGTGTCCATGGGTTATTTCCCACATTTTTATCAAGGGTTACTTGAAAACCTCTTCAAAAATCCACTCAAATTAAATAATTCATCAAGTAACTACTTCTGGCGCTTAAGCGCAGGGTNGCCTAGGTGTCTCTTTGAAAAGGTGTCTCCATTCAATGAATTTTCTAGAAGTTGCCTCCTCATAAGAAAATTGAATGAATTTTTGTGTCCATGGGTTATTTCCTACATTTTTATCAAGGGTCTTCAAAACCTCTTCAAAAATCCACTCAAATTAAATAATTCATCAAGTAACTACTTCTGGCGCTTAAGCGCAGGGTACCTGATGCTTAGGCGCGGAGCCTCTGACGCTTAATCACCTTAGTTCATTTTTCCACCTTTATTCATTTTTGCTCCAAATTTGACCCTTTTTCACTCCTTTTAGCATTTTTCATCCATTTGTTTGTACCTGCAAGAAAAACACACAAATACCTTTCATTAAAGCGTAATATCTAAAAAATAGGTATAAAAATGTGTATAAAAACACTATATATTTTAGCTATATCACCTCCCTCCAAATAGAATTCATAATTTCCTCCTAAATTCTGTCTAAAAATCAACTCTTTTAAATTCAAAAGACATGTCCATTGATCCAAGAGACATATCTCTTCATAAAAGAACTTTCCAAAGTTTCTAGATGCATTGAATTACTCCAAGAGGTGTTTAGAAAAAGTGTCTCTTTGAAAACTGATGCAAAATTTGTCTCGAACCACCTTAATCTGCAAAAAGTCTTACTTGGAGCATCTGACTCCAAATTTGGGGCATCATACGCCAACTCTCTGTCAAATGGTACATCTGGCGCCATTCTGGTGCATCTGGCGCATCATGCTCTAGTTTGTTGAAGACCGCGCTGTTCTGGGTTTTGGTGCATATGGCGTCAATCCGGTGCATCATGCGCCATAATTCAAAAGCTTACTATTTTGGCTCCAAATTTTGTCCTTTTTGCTACTTTTGCTCCAAATGTCTGAAATTGATAAACCTGCAACAAAAAACATGAAAATACCCTTCTTTATAGTAAAATATCACAAAAAATAAGCATAAAATATATACTTAAAACTATATATTATTTTGGTGTANCAGTAAAATATCACAAAAAAATAAGCATAAAATATATACTTAAAACTATATATTATTTTGGTGTATCAATATGCAAGTAAGAAAAGAAATTGATTAACATTATTTTGTATGTAAAATAATAATAAAATAAGAGAAAACATAAATATTACAAAAAGGAAGTAAAAGTATAACTCATAATCAAAGCATTGATATAAATAATGCTCCATCTAGGATCATCAACTGTGTTCTCTAAACATAAAAGTAGCAGTATCCGTGTCAAATTAGCGTGGTGGTTTTATTTTTCAAATTCACAATTAGTNCATTGATTGATCAGGATAAGAATAGATGTTGCTACTTAATCTATCTTGTAAACTTTAACTTTGCTTCAAACATAACCAATTCTATTCCATTGGTTAAAATGTCTCATATATAAAAAAAGGAAGCATTACTCAACAGTCTCTCCCAAAAATGTTATTCTATACTAAAGATGAGGCAAGAGCAAGCAAATTGGACAACAAAATTTCTTAGAGAAACTGTAAAATGGTGCTCATATATCTATGCAAAACAAGCACACCAAAATTTCTTAAATAAACAGATGAACAATGCTCATTTATTTCATTCCATAGCTTCAGTTGATTGATCAAAATAAGAATAGATGTTGCTAACTTATCTATCAAAGGGATTGTAAAACTTTGCATTAAAACAAATGAAATTTCATGAGTAAAAATGTCTCCTATACAAAAAAAAAGTAGTGCTTAACATTCTCCCCCCAAAAATGTTAAGTTATACCAAAGAGAAGGTAAGAGCAAGCAAATCGACCAACTAGCATTGGTGCAAGCATATGCATAATAAGTACACCAAAAATTCTTAAATAGATAGATGAAAAATGCTCATATATATTTCATTATATAGATTCTAATGGTTGATCATGATACATAAAGATTCTGCTAGCATATCTATTATGCAAACTTCAACTTTGCGTCAAAGCATATGCAATTCCATTTATAAATGTCTCTTAAATAGTAAAAAAAGAAAGCAGTGTTCAACATTCTTTCCCCAAAATCTTACTCTACACCAAAGAGGAGGTAAGAGCAAGTAAATCGACCAACTTACATCAGTACATGCGTATGTAGAACAAGTACACCAAAATGTCTGATAGAAACAGATGAACAATGCATATAAGTATTTAATTTTGTAACTTCTACTGGTTGATCAGAATAAATAAAGATGCTGCTAAATTATTTATGGTATAAACTTTAACTTTGCATTCAAAGTATAAGTAATTCCATTTATAAAAGTTATTCATATACTAAAAAAAGGAATTCCTAAAGAAACAGATGAAGAAGGCTCATATATATTTCATTCCATAGCTTTTATGGGTTAATCATGATAGGTATAAATGTTGCTAACTTACCTATCATGAAAACTTCAACTTTGCATCAAAGCATATGAAATTCCATTTATAAAATTATTTCATATACTAAAAAAAAAAAAGGAATTCTTAAAGAAACAGATGAACAATACTCATATATATTTCATTTCATAGCTTCTACTGATTGATCAGGATAAGTAAGGATACTGCTAACTTATCTATCATGCAAACTTTAACTTTGCGTCAAAATATATGCAATTCCTTCTATCAAGATCTTTCATATACTAAAAAAAGGAATTCTTAAAGAAATAGATGAACAAAGCTCATATATATTTTTTTCATACCTTTTATTGCTTGATCATGATATGTATAAATGTTATTAACTTATCTATCATGTAAAATTCAACTTTGCATCAAAGTATATACAATCTCCTCTATAAAATTCTTTTGTACACTAAAAAAAGAATTCTTAAGGAAATAGATGAACAATGATCATATATATTTCATTCCATAGCTTCTATTGGTTGATCATGATATGTATAGATGTTGCTAGCTTGCCTATCATGCAAACTTCAACTTTGCATCAAATCATATAAAATTACATTTATCAAATTATTTCATATACTAAAAAAAAGGAAATTCTTAAAGAAAAGAATGAACAATACTATTATATATTTCATTTCATAGCTTCTACTGATTGATCAGGATATGTAAAGATGATGCTAACTTTTCTATCATGCAAACTTTAACTTTGCATCAAAATATATGCAATTCCATTTATAATAATATTTGACATACTAAAAAAAGGAATTCTTAAAGAAATAGAAGAATAATGCACATATTTTTTTTCTTCATAGCTTTTAATACTTGATCATGATATGCATAAATGCCGTTAACTTATCTATCATGCAAAATTCAACGTTGCATCAAAGCATATACAATTTCCTCTATAAAATTCTTCTACATACTAAAAAAGAAATTCTTAAAAAAAAAGATGAGCAATTCTCATATATATTTCATTCCACAGCTTCTGTTGGTTGATCAGAATAGGTGTACATGCTGCTAACTTATCTATCATACAAACTTCAACTTTACATCAAAACATATGCAATTCCATTTATAAAAGTCTTTTATATACTGAGGAAAGGAATTTTTAAAGAAACAGATGAAAAATGCTTATATATATTTCATTTTATAATATCAACTGTTTGATCAGGATAGGTATAGATGTTGTTAACTTATCTATCATACAAAATTCAACTTTGCATCATAGCATATGCAATTTCATTTATAAAAGCCTCTCATACTATAAAAAGGAAGAAGTGCTCAATATTCTCTCCCCAAAATGTTACTCTATACTGAAGAGGATACAAGAGCAAGCATATAAACCAACTAACAACAGTGCATGCATATGTAGAATAAAACACAAAAATGCTTAGAGGAATAGAAGAACAATGCTCATATATATTTCATTCTGCAAATTTTACTAGTTGATCATGATAACTATTGATGCTACTAACCTATCTTCCCTGTAAACTACAACTTTGCATCAAAACATATGAAATTCTATTACAAAAAAAAACTATCACAAAAAAAAAAACAAAAAAATAGAGGCTCACAATCCTCCCCTTAAAGTGTTCCTCTACACATGCATAAAAAAGAGCAAGCAAATCAACCAGAAAATATCAGCAGATGCATATGAAGAACAAGTTCACAAAAAGTTTCACAGAATATAAAAGAAAACACAAAAGACAAACAAGGCAACGAAGTCACTTTNTTACCAGCAAATATCAGCAGATGCATATGAAAAACAAGTTCACAAAAAGTTTCACAGAATATAAAAGAAAACACAAAAGACAAACAAGGCAACGAAGTCACTTTGGGAAATATAAACCACAAAAGAAGACATAATGGAGAAAACTTCATCAAAAGTAGGCTGCAAGTCAATGGCGCCGATAACGGAGGAAGGGAAGCGCAACTTGGTTTCAGGCCTAATGACACAGGTGATGAACAAGGATAGGGTCGAGGGGTATATGCGAGGATAGAGGATTGAGATTATTGGATTTTTTAAAGGGCAATAATGTCAAAAACCAGTAGCAACAGAGCTCCCTCCGTAGAACTCAGAGCCCCCTTCAATTTCAACTTTCACTAATTTACGACCCACCATCCGTGAAACACACTATGTTAATAAGCTCCAAAACATGACTTTTCTTGTTTCGAATTTGAGAAGCCAACAAAACAGGCTTCTAAATGAACCTTATTTTTTATTTTCTATTTAATTTAATAAGAATTAAAACATATTAAATTATGATAATTACTTCTAAAAATACATAAGAAATTTTTTTGGTATTTAGAGTGCTTTAAAAAAAAGAAAATTTACTTTTAAAAATAAAAAATAAAAATATATAAAAATTATACTAAACAAACATATATTCAAAAAATAAAAAATAAAAACAAAAGTGATGCCAAGTGGGTCATTGGATATTTAAATTAATAAGATTTATAATTCTTGGATGTTAAAAAGTTTATTTCTTTTAAATTCAAAATAATTAAGAATTTAACTAGCTTTAAAGTAAGAAAATTTTATGAATCATTTAAAATGCCTTTTAATGGGTGACTCTCTCGATTCACCTGACATTAGAGTGTGATTTGCTTCTTGCTTTTTATGTGTGGTCTTCCCACTACTACTGCGGATGCTATGCCTTCTCGGCTCAAGCTTCTCTGTTTTGAGCATCTTGGTGTTTGTTCGAAGNTACATTAGAGTGTGATTTGCTTCTTGCTTTTTATGTGTGGTCTTCTTACTACTACTGCGGATGCTATGCCTTCTCGGCTCAAGCTTCTCTGTTTTGAGCATCTTGGTGTTTGTTCGAAGGCTTTGGTGGACACCTTCTGTGGTGTTAGCCACTATTTGGGATTTGATGTACGATCTTATTACTATATTTCTTTGCGTGTCTAAGCTGGCTGGTCTTTCTGTGAGTTGTTGGGTTAGCTTTCATTGGGATGGCTTTCATCTCGTTGATTTAGATTACTTGGGTGGCTCCACTGCTAGTTTTGAGAGGAAATCCTTAGCTTCGTACCTTAATTTCTTGCCTAAATTACTGAGTTGGGATTGCTGCCTTGCGAGGACCTTCATCAACATCAATTACATTTTTATTATTATGGGGTTTTTACTTCTTGCCTTATATTTCTGGCGTGACAGTTCTGCCTGCTGGAATGAATATTCAGGGAGATTATTTCGGCTAGGAGGTTTAAGTTTGGGTTATTGTGCCTCCTATTTACACCTCCCATTTAGTTTCAATGATTTTATCAGCTTATGGAGGAGAGTTTATTACATGCTTCTCAATTTTATGTGGCATTATCTCCACTGCAATCGGGTTGGGCTTTTCCAAGGCAGCAACATGGCTTTAATGACTATTTTCAATTGCGTATTCCTGTCTAATGCTGCGAAAAAACATATAAGGGAGATTATTTTGGCAGGGAGGTTTCCTTACAGGTTTCTGCGAAAAAACATTCTTCTCTCGTGTTACCTTGGCAAGTTTTGCAAGGAACGATTTTTTCTGCTTCCATTTTTTGTGTTGTTGGACTAACTTTTCTGCAGGATACATTACATTAGCTGATTTGGGGATCTTTCGTTGGCAAGTTTTATCATTTATAAAGCTTTTCTGGAAGCATCTTTGTCGTACTTGGTTTACTATATTTGCTGATCTTCGATTCATCTGGCTTCCTACTACTGCTGTTTTTTGGGACAATTTAGGTCTTTTTTCTTGTTTTTGGAGGTATAATTTTTGCTTAAGGTGTACTTGTTGCCCAGGTAAAATTTTCATTTTGGTTATACATCTTCTTTTTGTTTTTGTGTTGAGTTGTGAATCCCCAATTTGGGAGTGTGTTATTGTATTTATTTTGGTTTTCTAGAAGCTACCTACAGCTTTGTACCAAATTTTGATGATTAACGCGTAGGGAGACGTATAATGCTCCTTTATAATATATNTTTGTTTTTGTGTTGAGTTGTGAATCCCCAATTTGGGAGTGTGTTATTGTATTTATTTTGGTTTTCTAGAAGGGAAACCTCTACCTACAGCTTTGTACCAAATTTTGATGATTAACGCGTAGGGAGACGTATAATGCTCCTTTATAATATATATATATATATATATATATATATATATAAGTGAGAGAAACAACGAGAGAGAAAAAGAGTGGAGTAAATTCATTAGTCTCTTATTGAAGAAATGACCACCTATTTGTAGGTCCTAGAGGTATCTAGTAAAAAATTACATATATGTCCATGTATTAATAGGGACATTAGAAGTTATTATATCACCTTTTCACATTTGTAATGGACTCCAACACCTCTTCATATTCATAACTTACAATGACACTGTCATATTTGTAACTGCTTAAAGAGGGGCATTTACTGACTCGTTCATTCGGTCGACTAAAAACCTTTAGTCAGCTGACATACATTTGGTCAGCTGAAAGATCATGTTCTGAGTAGAAGCCCTCCTATCATTAGAGACAACTTGGGCCGTTAGGTAGAGGGTGTATCATTGTAATATGCGGGCAACTCACCTCTACTAATGGGCCTTCTCAGAGGATCTGAAAGGTGTTATGTGTGGTGCCCTATGGTAACCTTTGTGAAGAATTCCAAAATCAGTTGAGGGAGTTGGTCATGATTGACTACCCATCAAATTAGGTGCCTTCTATAATTCATTTAGTGGTTCTTCTGTTCAGTAGGCTTAGAGTTCTGGCTGAAGAAAGCAACACTTGGCCTTTTTGTCATTTAAATATCATAATATACTAACTTTTGGTGTTCATAAGCGTTGCTCATTGGATTTATTCGAGATTAATGTGATCATATTTTTTATATACATGTTTATCTCTCTGATTCTCTTAGGCAAGTAGCAAGATAAAAGTGGTGATCAAAATGAAAGCTTTTAGAATTTTATCAAAAAATTATGCCCTCCTGTGGATATAGTGGAGCAAGGGAAACTGGAGAGTAGTTGGCCCGTAGTAAGGAAGAAGCTGGGGAATGAGAGTCGACTGATTGTAGTAAAGAGGCCAGAGGGGGAAAGCCAGCCAATGATAGCTAAGAGGCCCGATGGAGGATTTTGGTCTGCCGGCACGAAGAAACCAGAAGGAGGGAGCCTATCGAGGGGAGATAAATAGGTCAAACAGGTGGCCCATAAAGAACAAAGGATGAAGTGACCAAAGGAAGTGAGTGAGTCATGTGACTCGATGACACTCCATCATGAGATGGGGAGCAGAGTGGACTCGCAAGCCACTTGTGGGATAACCCTTTTATCAAACTTGAAAATTTAAGGCCTATTGATCGCCTTTATTTTTTATTTTCTATTTAACTTGATTCGAATTAAAACATATTAAATTATGATAATTATTTTAAAAAAATACTTAAAAATTTTAGGTGTTTTGAGTGTTTTAAAAAATAAGGCAATTTGATTATAAAAATAAAAAAAAAACATTTGAAAATTATACTAACCAAACATAATTTCAAAAATAAAAGTGATGCCAAATGGGTCAATGGATATTTACATTTATAAGATTTATAACTCATAGATGCTAAAAAAGCTTGTTTGTTTTCTAAAGTTCATAATAATGAAGAATTATAATAGTTTTATAAGTAAGAAAATTCTATAAATGACACTCATACACACTGTTGAATCTAAAAATGTCTTATAGATCACACCCAAGGTATAGAGTATAAGACAAATCATTGAAAAAGAGGGAGAAGGAGGGAAATAAAGTGCAGTAACACAAGTTTTGGAGTAAATTTAGTAGTTGCTTATTCAAGAAATGACCCTTATTTGTAGGTCTTAGAGGTATCTAGTATTAAATTACATAAATGACCCTATTTTAATAGGGACGTTAGACGTTATTTTGACACCTTTTCACATTTATAACTAATTTAAGCACTCTTTCATATTCATAACAGACATTGACACCGTTTTTATTCACAACTACTTAAAGAGGGGAATTTAATGACTATTAAACTTATCATTCGGTTGAGTCAAAAATTTTAGTCAGAAGACAAACATTCGTTTGATTGAATGATCATCGACCAAACCTCTCAATGAAATCCTGAGTAGCGGCCCTCCTGCCATTAGGGTAAACTTGCGTCGTCAGGCAGATGATGTATCATTATAATCTAATAGGCAGCTCTCCATAGACAAGCAGCCTTCTCAAAGAATCAGAATGCTATCATGATGGGTGCCCTTTGGTCATCTTTATGAATAATTCTAAAATCAGTTGACGGAGTTGGTCATGAATGACTGTCCCTCAGATTAGGTGCTATTTAATAATTTGTTTGTTTAAGCTTTTGTTCAGTTAGCTCAGAGTTTCGAATAAAAGAAACAACGTTTGGTGTTTCCATCTTTTGACTATTTTAATACACTCCTTTTTGGTATTCATAAGTGAGACCATTTGGATTTCCTCAAGATTCATGAAGTCATATTTTTTATATACATATTTAATTCTCTGATTCTCTTACTGCCTAAAAGCAAAAGTTGTGATAAGAATAAAAGAATTAAATGTAAAAATTTATTAGTTAAAAAATACTTATAATAATTGAACTTAGATTTCTACGCCTGCAATGTCTAAAAATAAGGGTTGATCAGAACTTCTCCATATTTTTTTTCAAATTTCTTGCCCTTCAGTCAGTTGTTATAGGAGAGAGTTATGGTGACTAGCAAAAAGTCATCTGTAAATGAAGTAGCCATGATGAAAGCCTTCGAACTTTCGACTAAAAAGTTTTGTCCTCTTAAAGATACAAGGGAGCAAGAGAATATGGAGAGTAGTAGGCCTATAGTAAGGAAGAAACCTGGGATGAGGGTCGACTGACAATAATAAAAAGTCTAGAGGGAGAAGGCTGACTAAAAACAACCAAGAGGCAAGAGAAAGGAGTATAGCTCGTCAACCAAAGATTCATTAAGGAGGAAACCAACTGAAGGGAGAGAAATGGGTCAAACATGTGGCCCATAAAAAAAGTAGAGGGATCAGAGGAAGCGGGTGAGCCGTCCAACTCGTTGCCGCTCCATTGTGAGATGGCGAGTGGGGTGAACGTGCACACCACTAGTGCAACTGTCCTTACTTCATCACCAATCCATGAATGACTGGCTCAAACACCGGTCCATGTAGTTACTGAGATTTGGGTTCAACCATGTGAGGGTGCAGTTTCCTTCCTTTTGGTCGGTGAGACCAACCAAACTATTTTCCAACCACTTCTTAAAGAGATCCTCTTATATTCTATAATGAAGGAGACCATTGGTATGATAAGACCCAATTTTCTTTGATTTGAGTAGATCTTTTCTTATTTTTTTCTAACATTTTATCATTCTTGCCTACAATAGCATGCAGAACATCGACTCTTCAATGCATGAGAGCAATCCATCTCTTAATTCCAAAGACATCCAAAGGACCATTTGCTCCAGCTCATGGTGAAGGTTTCTTATGACATTTGTTTGGTCTTAAGGACATTCAGGGGAGATTGAAGGTCTGAAAAGATTTTCTGCATCACGGGCTCACTAGATGGATGAAAATGGTGGATTCATTTACTTGAGAGCTAGTTTGTTGAGGGAAATTGACATAACAGACATGAAGGAATAATTGGTTGTCCTTTATTAGAAATATATGTTCGAGTTGGTAACTATCCGAGTAGACATGAAAATTCTCCAAACTGAGCTAATAGAGGTCCGGAAGGCTAATTTGATCTCCCAGGTCCAAGCAGGGGAAGAGAGCATTGAGAAGTTTAAATTTTGGGGGCGAGTGTTGTACCAGAGTTTAGTGAGTCTGGGTCTTGTATTTCCCGATGCAGTCAAAGACCCAAGGGTAAAATATTTTTGACATAAATAAAAATTTAGTTTTACAAATTATTTAAATTTTTAACCACTTCCGTTTCTCAAAATTTGCATTAATTTGTTGTGGATTTTAGATCATGGATTTGAGACATTTTAGATTCGATGGATGCTCTATATATAAGGGCCAAAGGAAAAATAGAGTTTGCACATTTCAAATCTCTCTTTTCCTTCCCTTAAGTCATTTTTAATCTCTTCTTTAGGCCGATTTACTTTTTGTGTTTCCCATGGCATTCAAGTATTTTTCATAACTATTTGGTTCTATGTGAGTGAATGAAAGGTCCACCCTTATGTCATTTAACATGGAGCTTCTAGAAGCTCTTGCCTATACAACACAATTATAATTCTCGGGAAGGTGGAGTCGTATGCAAGGGCGATTGATCATGTTTGGTGAAAATTTGATCTTTTGTTAGGATCAATTTTGGTTGGGTGCTTGACTACCATTTTGTCATGAGATCTGGTCAATTCTTAATCATTACAGATTCATCCCTATGTAGATACAGGCAAATTCAATTTGGGGTCATGATGATCTCTTTGTACCTAGAGCTATTCTTGTACATGTTCTCTTTCAAAGTAGATCTCGATGGTTACATTGTATTTGGGTCAAATCAAAAGTTTCATCTGATCGACTTAGAGATAAAAATCATAGATTATAATTTTAAATTCCTTCATTGAACATGCAAAGACTTGGGGATCGCCACATGACTAACTAGAGAGTAGTACAAAAAAAATGAAGGGATTCATGTAGCAGGTCTTGGGACATGTATCAACTATTGTGAAGAAACATCTATTAGCCATCCAGTACAATAACCCCATGGCAGATGTTGAACCTAATGCAGTTTGGTGCCATGATCTCTGTGTTGTGGGCCTTTTTGGAAGACGTTGAGGAGAAGAGGCATATTGAAACAGAAAGTTGAGGAAGAGGAAGAGTACTACTTCTAATGATAGGAGGGAAGAGGTTGAGGAGGATGACAACTAAGCTATCGTCAATTACCTTGGTCCAAAACTAATTCACTATGTTTTTGAAATAATGGATGCCATTGAAAACACTATCATTGAGCAATTAATATTGATTGAAAATAAAACATATTTAATGAGCTTGGGGACTTTTAGAAATCACTTGAAGAGGAGAAGAAAACACCCATCATGAATATGTCGAATGTTGAGTGGTCATCATATCAATTGTCAAGCCAGGGATCTCCATGAACAAATTCCCCTAGCTTCTATTTGAAAGAAGAGTAACAAGCTAGCTTTCATCTCGGTTGCTAGTTGCATCAGTGGAACAAGAGAAAGTTGAAAGCTTAAAGGAAAGCTTGTTGGGAGAAGAGAATTTTGAGTTAGAGTCTACTCTAGAGCATGAACCAACCATTTCAGAAGGAGAAAAAAGTCGAAGGACAGGTAAGACTCTAATTGAGGATTTTGACCCCTCCCTCCACTTACCTTCAATGAGGGAATAGAAGGGAGACAACTCACTACTGGAGGAACATCTGATGTTCTTCCTTATCCTAGACTCAAGTTTTTCTTTAATAAATGTTTTGAAAGGACTGGTTTATGCAAGTTCATGGAAAGAGTATGCCTCAACCATCACCAATATGCTTTGGTAGAAAGGTCGACAGAAGTTCCCGAATAACCGTTGACCCAGCGACCCATACCATATAGTCGACTGGTATCGACCGCTTGTACTTATAGCCATAGATCACATGTATTCTCTTTATAATAATGTGAGAAATATGGAATTGAATGCTAAGAAAAAGGCTAAATAACTCAAGGCACAAACAAAAGCAAAGGAGGATTGGGTGGCCTTGGCAGAGGCATGGCTGGAAGAGGCTAAGGTGGAGCTAGAGATCACGTTGGAGTGNCGCTCTCCATAGACAAGGAGCCTTCTCAAAGAATCAGAATGCTATCGTGATGGGTGCCCTTTGGTCATCTTTATGAATAATTCTAAAATCAGTTGACGGAGTTGGTCATGAATGACTGTCCCTCAGATTAGGTGCTATTTATTAATTTGTTTGTTTAAGCTTTTGTTCAGTTAGCTCAGAGTTTCGAATAAAAGAAACAACGTTTGGTGTTTCCATCTTTTGACTATTTTAATACACTGCTTTTTGGTATTCATAAGTGAGACCATTTGGATTTCCTCAAGATTCATGAGGTCATATTTTTTATATACATATTTAATTCTCTGATTCTCTTACTGCCTAAAAGCAAAAGTTGTGATAAGAATNAGCTCTCCATAGACAAGCAGCCTTCTCAAAGAATCAGAATGCTATCATGATGGGTGCCCTTTGGTCATCTTTATGAATAATTCTAAAATCAGTTGACGGAGTTGGTCATGAATGACTGTCCCTCAGATTAGGTGCTATTTATTAATTTGTTTGTTTAAGCTTTTGTTCAGTTAGCTCAGAGTTTCGAATAAAAGAAACAACGTTTGGTGTTTCCATCTTTTGACTATTTTAATACACTCCTTTTTGGTATTCATAAGTGAGACCATTTGGATTTCCTCAAGATTCATGAAGTCATATTTTTTATATACATATTTAATTCTCTGATTCTCTTACTGCCTAAAAGCAAAAGTTGTGATAAGAATAAGAGAATTAAATGTAAAAATTTATTAGTTAAAAAATACTTATAATAATTGAACTTAGATTTCTACGCCTGCAATGTCTAAAAATAAGGGTTGATCAGAACTTCTCCATATTTTTTTTCAAATTTCTTGCCCTTCAGTCAGTTGTTATAGGAGAGAGTTATGGTGACTAGCAAAAAGTCATCTGTAAATGAAGTAGCCATGATGAAAGCCTTCGAACTTTTGACTAAAAAGTTTTGACCTCTTAAAGATACAAGGGAGCAAGAGAATATGGAGAGTAGTTGGCCTATAGTAAGGAAGAAACCTGGGATGAGGGTCGACCGACAATAATAAAAAGTCTAGAGGGAGAAGGCTGACTAAAAACAACCAAGAGGCAAGAGAAAGGAGTATAGCTCGTCAACCAAAGATTCATTAAGGAGGAAACCAACTGAAGGGAGAGAAATGGGTCAAACATGTGGCCCATAAAAAAAGTAGAGGGATCAGAGGAAGCGGGTGAGCCGTCCAACTCGTTGCCGCTCCATTGTGAGATGGCGAGTGGGGTGAACGTGCACACCACTAGTGCAACTGTCCTTACTTCATCACCAATCCATGAATGACTGGCTCAAACACCGGTCCATGTAGTTACTGAGATTTGGGTTCAACCATGTGAGGGTGCAGTTTCCTTCCTTTTGGTCGGTGAGACCAACCAAACTATTTTCCAACCACTTCTTAAAGAGATCCTCTTATATTCTATAATGAAGGAGACCATTGGTATGATAAGACCCAATTTTCTTTGATTTGAGTAGATCTTTTCTTATTTTTTTCTAACATTTTATCATTCTTGCCTACAATAGCATGCAGAACATCGACTCTTCAATGCATGAGAGCAATCCATCTCTTAATTCCAAAGACATCCAAAGGACCATTTGCTCCAGCTCATGGTGAAGGTTTCTTATGACATTTGTTTGGTCTTAAGGACATTCAGGGGAGATTGAAGGTCTGAAAAGATTTTCTGCATCACGGGCTCACTAGATGGATGAAAATGGTGGATTCATTTACTTGAGAAGCTATTTTGTTAAGGGAAATTGACATAACAGACATGAAGGAATAATTGGTTGTCCCTTATTAGAAATATATGTTCGAGTTGGTAACTATCCGAGTAGACATGAAAATTCTCCAAACTGAGCTAATAGAGGTCCGGAAGGCTAATTTGATCTCCCAGGTCCAAGCAGGGGAAGAGAGCATTGAGAAGTTTAAATTTTGGGGGCGANGCTAGTTTGTTGAGGGAAATTGACATAACAGACATGAAGGAATAATTGGTTGTCCTTTATTAGAAATATATGTTCGAGTTGGTAACTATCCGAGTAGACATGAAAATTCTCCAAACTGAGCTAATAGAGGTCCGGAAGGCTAATTTGATCTCCCAGGTCCAAGCAGGGGAAGAGAGCATTGAGAAGTTTAAATTTTGGGGGCGAGTGTTGTACCAGAGTTTAGTGAGTCTGGGTCTTGTATTTCCCGATGCAGTCAAAGACCCAAGGGTAAAATATTTTTGACATAAATAAAAATTTAGTTTTACAAATTATTTAAATTTTTAACCACTTCCGTTTCTCAAAATTTGCATTAATTTGTTGTGGATTTTAGATCATGGATTTGAGACATTTTAGATTCGATGGATGCTCTATATATAAGGGCCAAAGGAAAAATAGAGTTTGCACATTTCAAATCTCTCTTTTCCTTCCCTTAAGTCATTTTTAATCTCTTCTTTAGGCCGATTTACTTTTTGTGTTTCCCATGGCATTCAAGTATTTTTCATAACTATTTGGTTCTATGTGAGTGAATGAAAGGTCCACCCTTATGTCATTTAACATGGAGCTTCTAGAAGCTCTTGCCTATACAACACAATTATAATTCTCGGGAAGGTGGAGTCGTATGCAAGGGCGATTGATCATGTTTGGTGAAAATTTGATCTTTTGTTAGGATCAATTTTGGTTGGGTGCTTGACTAGCATTTTGTCATGAGATCTGGTCAATTCTTAGTCATTATAGATTCATACCTATGTAGATACAGGGAAATTCAATTTGGGGTCATGATGATCTCTTTGTACCTAGAGCTATTCTTGTACATGTTCTCTTTCAAAGTAGATCTCGATGGTTACGTTGTATTTGGGTCAAATCAAAAGTTTCATCTGATCNATAAAAAGTTCAAAACCTGCTTACAATACACATCATATGAAAATAAAGTACACAAACTAACAATCCACATAAACATAAAATCACACTACAAAAAGCAAGCATAAAGAAAAACTACTCATCATCCTCCTCCTCATCATCTTCATCATCTTCTTCTTAAGAATCTACCTCAGGCTCATAGGGTGTAAATTGGGGGGCAGGTAGGGAATTCTACATTATGATCGCCCCTCAAATACTTTGCCATAACCTCATTGTATGTAATCTCATAATCTATCTTTCTCTGCATGTATTCATCATTATGATAATTTCTTGCCTCCATGGTTATTATCTGATTCCTAAGTGTCAAAATATTGCCCTTTTGATTAAGTAACTTCTCCATAACATTCTCTACAGAAGTAGTGCGGGAAGTAGAAGGTCTAGAAGCCAACGTAGATGGTATGTCACTACTTTTACCTCCAGCTTTTTGTCAAGCATGCAATTCATATGTATGAACACTAGGCTTACTGATAGGTTTAAGTGGTTATATATACTCTTCAGATCTATCATACCTCACTCCTAATTGGTCACATAGAGTAAAAATCAAAGCTGGGCAACCTAAACATCCAGTAATGCCACCTCAAGAAGAAGTTGGGCATTTTGATAAATAAGAACACCAATGTTTATTTTCTTCATTTGTTGAATGCAGAAAATTAAAATACCTCTCTCTTTAGTAACTTCACTCAAATGATTTGTTAGAAGGATTCAAGCAGAAATAAAATAATGTTAGGCTTTAGATTGAGCTTTAAGCATAGAAGTAGAGAAGCTTACCTTGTGATCATTCTTCATCTTCCAAACTCTTCTTCCATCANAACTTTCGACTAAAAAGTTTTGTCCTCTTAAAGATACAAGGGAGCAAGAGAATATGGAGAGTAGTAGGCCTATAGTAAGGAAGAAACCTGGGATGAGGGTCGACTGACAATAATAAAAAGGCTAGAGGGAGAAGGCTGACTAAAAACAACCAAGAGGCAAGAGAAAGGAGTCTAGATCGTCAGCCAAAGATTCATTAAGGAGGAAACCAACTGAAGGGAGAGAAATGGATCAAACATGTGGTCCATAAAAAAAGTAGAGGGATCAGAGAAAGCGGGTGAGCCGTCCAACTCGTTGTCGCTCCATTGTGAGATGGCGAGTGGGGTGAATGTGCACGCCACTGGTGCAACTGTCCTTACTTCATCACCAATCCGTGAATGACTGGCTCAAACACTGGTCCATGTAGTTACTGAGATTTGGGTTCAACCATGTGAGGGTGCAGTTTCCTTCCTTTTGGTCGGTGAGACCAACCAAACTATTTTCCAACCACTTCTTAAAGAGATCCTCCTATATTCTATAATGAAGGAGACCATTGGTATGATAAGACCCAGTTTTCTTTGATTTGAGTAGATCTTTTCTTATTTTTTTTCTAACATTTTATTATTCTTGCCTACAATACCATGCAGAACATCGACTCTTCAATGCATGAGAGCAATCCATCTCTTAATTCTAAAGACATCCAAAGGACCATTTGCTCCAGCTCATGGTGAAGGTTTCTTATGACATTTGTTTGGTCTTAAGGACATTCAGAGGTAGATTGAAGGTCTGAAAAGATTTTCTGCATCACGGGCTCACTAGATGGATGAAAATGGTGGATTCATTTACTTGAGAAGCTATTTTGTTAAGGGAAATTGACATAACAGACATGAAGGAATAATTGGTTGTCCCTTATTAGAAATATATGTTCGAGTTGGTAACTATCCGAGTAGACATGAAAATTCTCCAAACTGAGCTAATAGAGGTCCGGAAGGCTAATTTGATCTCCCAGGTCCAAGCAGGGGAAGAGAGCATTGAGAAGTTTAAATTTTGGGGGCGAGTGTTGTACCAGAGTTTAGTGAGTCTGGGTCTTGTATTTCCCGATGCAGTCAAAGACCCAAGGGTAAAATATTTTTGACATAAATAAAAATTTAGTTTTACAAATTATTTAAATTTTTAACCACTTCCGTTTCTCAAAATTTGCATTAATTTGTTGTGGATTTTAGATCATGGATTTGAGACATTTTAGATTCGATGGATGCTCTATATATAAGGGCCAAAGGAAAAATAGAGTTTGCACATTTCAAATCTCTCTTTTCCTTCCCTTAAGTCATTTTTAATCTCTTCTTTAGGCCGATTTACTTTTTGTGTTTCCCATGGCATTCAAGTATTTTTCATAACTATTTGGTTCTATGTGAGTGAATGAAAGGTCCACCCTTATGTCATTTAACATGGAGCTTCTAGAAGCTCTTGCCTATACAACACAATTATAATTCTCGGGAAGGTGGAGTCGTATGCAAGGGCGATTGATCATGTTTGGTGAAAATTTGATCTTTTGTTAGGATCAATTTTGGTTGGGTGCTTGACTACCATTTTGTCATGAGATCTGGTCAATTCTTAATCATTACAGATTCATCCCTATGTAGATACAGGCAAATTCAATTTGGGGTCATGATGATCTCTTTGTACCTAGAGCTATTCTTGTACATGTTCTCTTTCAAAGTAGATCTCGATGGTTACATTGTATTTGGGTCAAATCAAAAGTTTCATCTGATCGACTTAGAGATAAAAATCATAGATTATAATTTTAAATTCCTTCATTGAACATGCAAAGACTTGGGGATCGCCACATGACTAACTAGAGAGTAGTACAAAAAAAATGAAGGGATTCATGTAGCAGGTCTTGGGACATGTATCAACTATTGTGAAGAAACATCTATTAGCCATCCAGTACAATAACCCCATGGCAGATGTTGAACCTAATGCAGTTTGGTGCCATGATCTCTGTGTTGTGGGCCTTTTTGGAAGACGTTGAGGAGAAGAGGCATATTGAAACAGAAAGTTGAGGAAGAGGAAGAGTACTACTTCTAATGATAGGAGGGAAGAGGTTGAGGAGGATGACAACTAAGCTATCGTCAATTACCTTGGTCCAAAACTAATTCACTATGTTTTTGAAATAATGGATGCCATTGAAAACACTATCATTGAGCAATTAATATTGATTGAAAATAAAACATATTTAATGAGCTTGGGGACTTTTAGAAATCACTTGAAGAGGAGAAGAAAACACCCATCATGAATATGTCGAATGTTGAGTGGTCATCATATCAATTGTCAAGCCAGGGATCTCCATGAACAAATTCCCCTAGCTTCTATTTGAAAGAAGAGTAACAAGCTAGCTTTCATCTCGGTTGCTAGTTGCATCAGTGGAACAAGAGAAAGTTGAAAGCTTAAAGGAAAGCTTGTTGGGAGAAGAGAATTTTGAGTTAGAGTCTACTCTAGAGCATGAACCAACCATTTCAGAAGGAGAAAAAAGTCGAAGGACAGGTAAGACTCTAATTGAGGATTTTGACCCCTCCCTCCACTTACCTTCAATGAGGGAATAGAAGGGAGACAACTCACTACTGGAGGAACATCTGATGTTCTTCCTTATCCTAGACTCAAGTTTTTCTTTAATAAATGTTTTGAAAGGACTGGTTTATGCAAGTTCATGGAAAGAGTATGCCTCAACCATCACCAATATGCTTTGGTAGAAAGGTCGACAGAAGTTCCCGAATAACCGTTGACCCAGCGACCCATACCATATAGTCGACTGGTATCGACCGCTTGTACTTATAGCCATAGATCACATGTATTCTCTTTATAATAATGTGAGAAATATGGAATTGAATGCTAAGAAAAAGGCTAAATAACTCAAGGCACAAACAAAAGCAAAGGAGGATTGGGTGGCCTTGGCAGAGGCATGGCTGGAAGAGGCTAAGGTGGAGCTAGAGATCACGTTGGAGTGGTTATCTTCTATTTAGAAGGAGAATGTAGAATTGAAAAAGTAGGTGACCACAATGAAGAGGCTTGAAGAATTTTATGACACTCAAGTTTTACATCTAAAGAGGTATGATGCGATGATTTTGTTATGTGTTATAGAAGTTTTTCAACACCACAACACACAAGGCAGCTACACTAAAAAATATGCAGATTAACCACAATAAAATTTACTTCAATACAATAAATTTTCTCTTTTAAAATATCAAAATTTACCACTCTTAGTGAATTAAGGTGTAATTTCAATTTCAAATCTTCACTAGGATGCAAACACAAGTATACATATTGCTCAAGTAATAAAACGCTCTAATGGAGTCTTGAGTATTGATCCAACTGGGAGATGAAATTTTGTTTGAAAAATCACACAAAAGCACAAAACTTAAACTATAGAAAATTTAAGCATGAAAACTGGTCAAAGTTTGTGTGATGCTAATAAAGAAACTAAGTTTACTACACTAATTTCTAAACTTCAAAGCTACATTTATAAAAAAAACTAAACTAGGTTTTGTGACGAAGAGTTCAAATTTATGAAAGCATCATTCCCCTTACAATGAGATTATAGTCATTGAATTATCAAATTAAGAAAATTGTATTATGCCAAATAGGAGCAATTATATTCTTTATCTTTTTTACAAGTGATAAAGAACATTGGCTAATCTAGTATTTAGTTCCTAAATCCTCGGTTAGGCTGGGAAGATACTGACTCTTGCTCCAGAGTTCGCACATTCCCCTCACCTGAGGGCTAACATCTTGCTGTAGTTTCCAAATGCCTCGACCAAGTTGGGGATTTTGGTCTGTCACCCAAAATCTCCAATTCTACACCCATCATTGAATATTTCCCTATTTATTTGTACTCAATCCATGGCTACGTTCTCATCCATAAAATCGAATGTGACTCTTACTTTGTTGTGGAAAGCATAGCCCTCTTGGATCAAATATTTCACAACATATTTTAACAATTCAATAGGCCATTTCAAAAAGTAAATGAAGTTCAAAGTTTGAATCATCACAAATATGAAATTAAATTATTGCACAACAACTTGAATCTTTGCATAACAATGTCTCTTTGTAGGGATATGGATAACAAAATCTACTCAGAATTCATCAGGAAGATACAACAAAACGTGGATTATATATATAAAAACAAATTTACAAAACAATAAAGAAAATTAAAACAACTTAACTCAATCTCTTCCCAAAGTAAATCCCTTGAAGTTCCTTTGAATCCTTTTCTCTCTTTACAATAACACTAAGATCTCTCTTAGAAGTGTAAGAAAGAAGAAATCTCTTACTTTCCCTCTCCTCTTGCAACTCTTAGAGACACTTGTAATCTCTCCACCAAATTAGAACTCACACCACACTCACTAACTCTCTCCAATGAGTCAGGCCAACCACATTTTTCTGACATAAAAACACTATTTTATAATGTAGGGATGAATTTCTCAAGAGTCTCCAAAAGCACCTCTTCAAAATCCTTCCAAATTCAATGCATTTGTGAAAGTAAACATCTATGGAGCATAGGCGCCAAAATCTCTGTAATTTGGCGTATAGGCGCCATCTCTGGTGCCTAGGAGTGAGTTCAATTTTGGAAAAATATGCCACTTTTGACTCCAAATTTTGTAATTTTTGCATCCTTTAAGCTCCAAATGCCTAGACTTAGTATACCAGCAAGATAACATGAAAATACCTTTTTTAAAAGTGTAATATCACAAAAAATAAGCTTTAAATACATATGAAAAATTGAATATATTTTTGGAGTATTAAAATCCCCTAAAATTAACTGTTACTTGTCCTCAAGTAACTCTTTTACTACAAAAAAAACATGACTTAGGTAGTGAGCATCACTTTAAAATTTCTATAATTTTTGTTTTATAAAAGAAAATAGTAAAACTTTAGAAAAATTTTTAATAACTTAGGTTAAAACTAAAAATGTAAGAATATCTGATACTTAAGTCTAAGAGTTTTGGTTTCCTATTCTTCATGAATAATTGTAATTCATTTTATTAAGGATGCTTAGAAGAATAATATGAAAAAGAAATTCATAAGAAATTCATTACTAAAGATGCTAATACTTTAATATAAGTTTATAAATGTAATGAAGTTTCTTTCCTTAAGTTGATTCAAGTGAAGCCAATTTTTGATTAGGCATTTCCTCAAGCTTCTCCTCACATATATTTTTCTTTTTTGCTTTTCTTTTTCTTTTTCTTTTCTTTTAGGATCATTTTTTATCCCCCCTTTTTATTTTTTTTTCATGTGAGGATTACTATATCTAGATAGCCTTTAATGATTTTGAACTTCACTATCCTCTTTTTAAAGTTAAAAACCTCATACATATCTTACTTATAAATGCATATTACCTAAATTTTTTTTTTTTTCATAAAGGCTCATCCCTTTCTTTTTATATAAATCTAAGACTCTCTTAATACTTCAAAAATACAAGTTTCTTTACTTTAAATAGTACACACATAACCTTATATTTATATATCAAATATCTTAACTTTAGAACTAACCTTCATTACTAAAGATTTTTACTTAAATCTACAATCATATTTATAAAATAAAAAATATAGTTATCTTTAATTTACCTATGATACCAAAAGTTATGTTAAAAATAATTTTAAAAATATAGTTTATTGAGGACAAAAAAAGTTTATTTTATTTATTTATTTGTTTAAAATTCTTCGACTCGAACTTAAATTTTTAATATATAAACCATTTAATACCAAAATAAAGATAGAAAAAAAACATAGAATGCATTTAAATAAAACTAACTTGTAGAGGGCTTTGAGCTTAAAACTTTGCAAGTACCAACTTAAAAAGAATAGGGCATAAATTATTATGTAAAACATGATCTATCAAAAAGATTTGCTATGTAGAGAAAAATTCTGAACATAAGAAACAATTTGCAACAATAAAAAATAGTAAAAGAAAAAAACAAACAATCTACATATAAATNATTTGTTTAAAATTCTTCGTCTCGAACTTAAATTTTAAATATATAAAGCATTTAATACCAAAATAAAGATAGAAAAAAAAACATAGAATGCATTTAAATAAAACTAACTTGTAGAGGGCTTTGAGCTTAAAACTTTGAAAGTACCAACTTAAAAAGAATAGGGCATAAATTATTATGTAAAACATGACCTATCAAAAAGATTTGCTAAGTAGAGAAGAGTTCTGAACATAAGAAACAATTTGCAACAATAAAAAATAGTAAAAGAAAAAAACAAACAATCTACATATAAATNTTTTTAAATTCTTCCTCTTGAACTTAAATTTTTAATAGATAAAGCATTTAATACAAAAATAAAGATAGAAAAAAAACATAGAATGCATTTAAATAAAACTAACTTGTAGAGGGCTTTGAGCTTAAAACTTTGTAGGTGCCAACTTAAAAAGAATAGGGCATAAATTATTATGTAAAACATGATATATCAAATAGATTTGCTAAGTAGAGAAGAGTTCTAAACATAAGAAACAAATTGCAATAATAAACAACAGTAAAAGAAAAAACAAACAAAAAATCTACATCTAAATATAAAAACTTCAACACCTGCTTACAATACACATCATATGAAAATAAAGTACACAAACTAACGATCCATATAAACATAAAATCACAATACAAAAAGCAAGCATAAAGAAAAACTACTCCTCATCATCCTCCTCCTCATCATCTTCATCATCTTCTTCTTCAAAATCTACCTCAGGCTTATAGGGTGTAAATTGGGGGGCAGGTAGGGAATTCTACGTTATGATCACCCCTCAAATAATTTTCCATAGCCTCATTATATATAATCTCATAATCTATCTTTCTCTGCATGTATTCATCATTATGATAATTTCTTGCCTCCATGTTTCTCATCTGATTCCTAAGTGTCAGAATATTGCCCTGTTGATTAAGTAACTGCTCCATAACATTCTCTACAGGAGTAGTGCGGGAAGTAGAAGGTCTAGAAGCCAAAGTAGATGGTATGTCACTACTTTTACCTCTAGCTTTTTGTCCAGCATGCAACTCATATGTATGAACACTAGGCTTACTGGCAGGTTTAAGTGGTTATATCAAATGTAGTGTACTCACAATGAAACTCGTCTCTCAACCCATATAATGCATTTATCCTCTCCGGGGTTGTCGGCACTATTTTTGGTGTGGGGTTTGCCCGTAAGAAGCTGTCGGTCATCGGAATTGAAATCCCGTTGCCCGCTTCGGAAGGAC
>JXCR01130118.1:8196-79413 GCA_002079205.1 Phalaenopsis hybrid cultivar
ATATAAAACATAAAATAGGAAGGAAAATAACTTCAATCCAATGAAATAAATTTAATTCTCATAACTTCTAACATGAATAAATTATTTTCTGATATAACTTCTTACACCCCCCCTCAAGTTGAAACATGGTTGAAAACCATGTTCAACTTAGATTTGAAAATATTAAACAATGGGCAAAGAGGATTCTTTGTGAGGTAGAACTTGAAGGGTGCATTTGGGGTGGCAGTTCGGCTCCACAGTTTTTTCCTGTNTGAAAAGATATAACACGTATATCTCTAATTAATCAATTCATTTTAATTACTTAGAGATAAAGTAAACAATATAAAACATAAAATAGGAAGGAAAATAACTTCAATCCAATGAAATAAATTTAATTCTCATAACTNCGAAAAGATATAACACGTATATCTCCAATTAATCAATTCATTTTAATTACTTAGAGATAAAGTAAACCATATAAAACATAAAATAAGAAGGAAAATAACTTCAATCCAATGAAATAAATTTAATTCTCATAACTTCTAACATGAATAAATTATTTTCTGATATAACTTCTTACACTCCCCCTCAAGTTGAAACATGGTTGAAAACCATGTTCAACTTAGATTTGAAAATATTAAACAATGGGCAAGGATGATTCTTTGTGAGGTAGAACTTGAAGGGTGCATTTGGGGTGGCAGTTCGGCTCCACAGTTTTTTCCTGTTTGATAAAACTGCTTTTTTTCTGTGTTCTCAAAAAACTGCAGCTAAAAGCAACGTTTTCCCATCATACCTGGCTACCTGCGGTGGTTGCTAGAAACCTGCGAGCTGATTTTTTTTTTTTTTAAAATTGTAATAGTCACCGTAAACAACTAATTCTTCAGCAGTCTCATAACTACTTCAGCAGTTTCACAATTGCTTCTTCAAACAGCTGCAGCTATCCCAAACTAACCCAAAGTCTTCATCCCGTACTTGGTAATTAACTCCAAGAGTATTTAGTTGACTGCGATTGTCTTTGACTGTAGTTTATGCAGTGTCTGTAGGTAGGCGGAAGACTTCTACAGGTAATGTTGCAGGGAAGTAGACNTACTAACCCAAAGTTTTCATCCCGTGCTTGGTAATTAGCTCCAAGAGTATTTAGTTGACTGCGATTGTCTTTGATTGTAGTTTATGCAGTGTCTGTAGGTAGGTAAAAGACTTCTACAGGTAATGTTGCAGAGAAGTAGACAACCAACAGAGAAAGTTGTAGAGTATGGCTTGCAGAAAAAAATAAAAGCTCCGGAGGTAGGCCTTGCTGCAGGAAAAGGCTTCGGAGGAGGACTTGCTACTAAAAAAATTCAGGTGGACATCTACTGCGGGAAAAGCTTCGGAGGATGGCCTGATACAGGAAAAGGCTCCGGAGGAGGGCCTGATATAGGAAAAAGCTCCGGAGGAGGGTCTGTTGTAGGAAAAAGGCTTCAGAGTAGGGTCTGCTGCTGGAAAAGTTCCGAAGGGGAGTCTGATGCAGGAAAAGCTTCAGAAGAGAGTCTGTTGCAGGAAAAGCTCCTTAGGAAGGTTTGATGCAGGAAAATGCTTCGAAAGAGGCCCGTTACAGGAAAAGCTCCGGAGGAGGCTTTGAGGCAAGAAAAAACTCTAATGGAAATGGAAAAAAATAGAGGACTTGCATAGAGTTTCTCATCAACAGAGAAGAAACCGANGTAAAATTGTTTTTTTTTCTGTGTTCTCAAAAAGCTGCAGCTAAAAGCAACGTTTTCCCACCATGCCTGGCTATCTACGGTGGTTGCTAGAAAGTTGCGAGCTGACTTTTTTTTAAAAAAAAATTGTACTAGTCACCGTAAACAACTAATTCTTCAGCAGTCTCATAACTACTTCAGCAGTTTCACAATTGCTTGTTCAAACAGCTGCAGCTATCCTAAACCTACCCAAAGTCTTCATCCCGTACTTGGTAATTAACTCCAAGAGTATTTAGTTGACTACGATTGTGTTTGACTGTAGTTTATGCAGTGTCTGTAGGTAGGCGGAAGACTTCTACAGGTAATGTTGCAGGGAAGTAGACAACCAACAGAGAAAGTTGTAGAGTATGGCTTGCAGAAAAAAATAAAAGCTCTGGATGTAGGCCTTGCTGCAGGAAAAGGCTCCGGAGGAGGACCTGCTACAGAAAAAATTCAGGTGGAGATCTACTACTGGAAAAGTTTCGGAGGATGGACTAATATAGGAAAAGGCTCCGGAGGAGGGCCTGATACAGGAAAAAGTTCTGGAGGAGGGTCTGTTGTAGGAAAAAGGCTCCAGAGTAGGGTCTGCTGCTGGAAAAGCTCCGAAGGATGGTCTGCTGCTGGAAAAGCTTCGAAGGAGGGTCTGATGCAGGAAAAGCTTCAGAAGAGAGTCTGTTGCAGGAAAAGCTCCTTAGAAAGGTTTGATGCAGGAAAATGCTTCTAAAGGGGCCCGTTACAGGAAAAGCTCCGGAGGAGGCTCTGAGGCAAGAAAAAACTCTAATGGAAATGGAAAAAATAGAGGACTTGCATAGAGTTTCTCATCAACAGAGAAGAAACCGACGGAGAAGGGCATGTAGGCCGGCTGTTGGGATTTCATTCAAGGATGCATCCAGTCTTGCCTCTGTATTAACCTTCCTCAAGTTGTTTTGAAAGCAAACTAAAGATGAACTTTGTAAGAAGCTTCCCTTTGTTTCGAAAATGCATGCATGTGAAATGGCGGAGAAGGCCACAGAGGTAACTGCGTGAATTTGCGGCATGTAGGAAGCTACTGGTAATGTCTGCAGGAAAGGTTTCCAACCAACATTGATGATTTCCGGCTATTAGGGACTTGCAGCGAAAGATTCAACAGTCCTGTGGGGAGGTCTAGCCGACAGGAATAAATCCGATAGCCAATAAGTATGCAGGGAAGTTGTCCAGCTGCTTGAAATTTGCAGGGAAAATCTGTAGAGGTAGTTCTAGCTGGAAAGATTGCAGGAGGGGGTGCCAGCGATGGGAAAGACTGCAGTTAGGTGCTCCGACAGTCCTGAAAGGAGATCGAGAGGGAGGTTTGATTGCTGGAAAATCCTGCATGAAGGATCGACAGGTGAAACCTGCAGAGAAAATGGAGGCAGGAGAATCAGTAGGGAAACCAGCGAAGACAGGCGAACCAACAGGCAAACAACCAGGAAAAGAGTTCCTCTCTTCTTTATTTTTGTTGGAAAGATGAACTAAACTGACAGGCAGACCAAGATTTACACTATAGAGAGAAAGTTGCTGCCTCTGCAATGTCAGGATTTCCACTATAGAAAGAAAGTTACCCCGAAGGAAGTTGGGATTTCCCCTAGAATGGAAAACTATCGCCATCTGGAGACTGGGTAAGTCATAGCTCCCAGCTCGACAGATCGGGAAGGGAGAGAATTATGCAGGATCACAGGAAAAAGGAGGCAATGCTTATGAAGGGTTGGACGGTTCTATTATGATGGTGAGGGCCTGCAGGGAGAGAAAGTGTCCTACCCTTCATGCAGGGAGGATGGCCGGAACGTTGTTCGACGGCTCTGGAGGGAGGTCCCGTGACTAGGGTAGGGAATTTGGCTCTGATACTATGTTGAAATTCGAAATAATGTGGAATCATATAATTGATATGAAACGATTGTATAAATAATTATTACATGAATTCTATAATAGAAAAGACAATAAAAAAGAAATGACAGGAAACGAGAGATATAACACCTATATCTTTTAATTAATCAATTCATATTAATTAGTTGGAGATAAAGAAAATGACATAAAACATAAAATAGGAAATGAAATAACTTCATTCCAAGTAAATAAATTTAATCATCATAAATTCTAACATGAATAAATTATTTTTCTAATTTAACTTCTACAGTCCTTGTAATATGTTGTCTGCTAAAAAGACAGTTCCCACATGTCATCACCATCGTCATTATTACATTATCACAACTATTTGGTGCCAGTGTTCTTTATTCTCCTTTACTCATCCTTTGTTATTCTTAAGATTTTGTAGGTTATTTTCTTTGTATTCCCAATGGCTTTTTTTTATTCGAGTTGGATTGTAATATTGAATAATTTAAATAGGCAACAATTTGGAGGATATGGGACCTTACATTGGACACCATGGTTTTTAGGCTTTTGTGGAAGACCTATGCTGCCATTTTACTTCAATACAATGAGAGAATCAAACGAGAGTTAATTCGTTTTGTGACCTTCTTGAGATTCACTTATTGTTTAATCCTTGTTGATGAGGATGCATTTGGTTTTTTGTGCTATAATGGATANGCAGAGGTAACTGCGTGAATTTGCGGCCTGTAGGAAGGTGCTGTTAATGTTTGCAGGAAAGGTTTCCAACCAATAGAGATGATTTCTGGCTATTAGGGACCTGCAGGGAGAGATTCAACAGTCCTGTGGGGAGGTCTAGCCGACAGGAATAAATCCGATGGCCAGTAAGTATGCAGGGAAGTGGTCCAACTGCTTGAAATTTGCAGGGAAAATCTGCAGAGGTAGTTCCAGTTGGAAAGATTGCAGGAGGGGGTGCTAGTGATGGGAAAGACTGCAGGTTGGTGCCCCGACGGTCCTGAAAGGAGATCGAGAGGGAGGTTTGATTGCTGGAAAATCCTGCATGAAGGATTTGCGGGTGAAACCTGCAGAGAAAATGGAGGCAGGAGAATCAGCAGGGAATCCAGCTAAGATCGGCGAACCAACAAGGAAACAACCAGGAAAAGAGGTCCTCCTTTCTTTATTTCTGTTGGAAAGATGAACTAAACCGACATGCAGACCAAGATTTACACTAGAGAGAAAGTTGTTGCCTCTGCAATGTCAGGATTTCCACTATAGAAAGAAAGTTACCCCGAAGGAAGTCGGGATTTCCTCTAGAATGGAAAACTCCCGCCATTTGGAGACTGGGTAAGTCATAGCTCCCAGCTCGACAGATTGGGAAGGGAGAGAATCATTCAGGATTGCAGGAAAAAGGAGGCAATGCTTATGAAGGGTTGGACGGATCTATTATGATGGTGAGGGCCTGCAGGGAGAGAAAGCGTCCTTCGCTTCCTGCAGGGAGGATGTCCGAAACGTTGTTCGATGGCTCTCGAGGGAGGACCCGTGACTAGGGTAGGAAATTTGGCTCTGATACTATGTTGAAATTCGAAATAATGTGGAATCATATAATTGATATGAAACGATGGTATAAATAATTCTTACATGAATCCTATAATAGAAAAGACAATAAAAAAGGAATGATAGGAAACGAGAGATATAACACCTATATCTTTTAATTAATCAATTCATATTAATTATTTGGAGATAAAAAAATGACATAAAACATAAAATAAGAAATGAAATAACTTCAATCCAAGGAAATAAATTTAATCCTCATAACTTCTAACATGAATAAATTATTTTCTAATTTAACTTCTAACAGTCCTTGTAATATGTTGTCTGCTAAAAAGACAGTTCCCACATGTCATCACCATCGTCATTATTACATTATCACAACTATTTGGTGCCAGTGTTCTTTATTCTCCTTTACTCATCCTTTGTTATTCTTAAGATTTTTTAGGTTATTTTCTTTGAATTCCTTATGGATTTTTTTTATTCTAGTTGGATTGTAATATTGGATGATTTAAATAGGCAACAATTTGGAGGATAAGGGACCTTACATTGGACACCATGGTTTTTAGGCTTTTGTGGAAGACCAATGCTGCCATTTTACTTCAATACAATGAGAGAGAATCAAACAAGATTTAATTCGTTTTGTGACCTTCTTGATATTCACTTATTGTTTAATCCTTGTTGATGAGGATGCATTTAGTTTTTTGTGCTATAATGGATAAAGATGGTGGTATTGATGATGATGAATGACTTTTGATATACTGCTGCGTTATTGTTTTATTTTTATTCTTCGCAAAAAAACATTGTATTGTTGCTAAATTATTCTTTTTTGCTCAGGATGCAAGTGCAACAGCAATTTCTTTCCATTTGAGGCTTTAAGAATTTTTATTGTCATCACAATCATTTATCTTTCACAGCCTTTTCTAGACTGTTTAGGCAAACTTTATGAATTCTCATTCTTATCAGTTTCTGTTGAGTGTGAGTACTATTTTTTGGGCTTTTTTGTTCAATTTTGCAAACATATTTCCTTTTTATTCCAAGTCTTTTCAAATTGTACTTAGTTGCTAGTGCTTTTATGCCATATTGTATGCACACTCAACATGTTTAGGTTTATTATTCTAATGTTCAAAAGATGTTATTATCGTAAATTTATTTTAATTAGTTCCTACATGATAATTTTCTGTTTTACCCATAATTTAGCATTCTCATTTATGAGACATTCAACTTAGATGTCAATGACTTATTTGTCCATAAATATTTCAATTTATATATTATTGAGTTTACAGTTTGTATGACCTATCTTTGAGCTTGTTTTATGCTTTTATTGCTATTATCAAGACATTTATTTATTTATTTTAACAAATTAACTGTGAATGTCATTCATATGCCTGTTTTTGATGTGTGAGGTTGGTTTAATTGGTTTTAACCTAATATGTGAACGAATAAAAAGTTTATCACGAAGCATAATGTTATAAAAGCCTGTTAAGAAGTGTATTAGAATTTAGCTTTTTAGTCCAATTTGGGAGTTCAAATGGCCTTATTGATGTTTGTGGTCTAAATTACAACAGCTTTCTCTAGTCTTTTAAGAGAATGACCACTAATTGCTTTTATTACTGGCATTGTTTTTGACCTCCATTGTGTGGAGATGGATGGTTTGATTCCCGAGCAAGAACAAGTCTTCTAAGAGAACATTATGTAATAAATTTTTGAGATGTGAAATTTCTTAGTCCATAGTAGTGGTGTGTAAGAAAACATTGTTTTAATCTTTTATAAGGAATTATTTATCAAGAATAAATATAATGCTTGAACAAAGTAATAACTAAGTGACTTAACACCACGAGATGGTGCCAATGACCGTGTTGATAACCAAAATGATAACTTCCACCTATGAGGGAGGGGAGGGTGGTAACCAAAATAATAGCTTCCAACTATAAGGGAGGGGAGGGCATCCAATTTTTTAACAAGGGGTTGGGTGTAGTAGAAGTTCAGAATAATCCAAATGCAAGATTTTAAAAATTTAGATGTTTTGTTGGAAGAGAACTAATGCAAAGCAATTTAATGAGGACTTTGTAATAGACCCCTTAGCTTATAGGCAACATATTCCAAATTAACCTGAATTGGGCAAATTCCAAATGCACTGCATGCAACATCGCCCTTTCATCTAGGAGACCGTCGCGATTTCTCCCCTTACTCTTGTGGCTTGTCAATGCTTTAATAAAGTGACCTTGCAACTCGGCTCTGCCCTCCACAGAGGGACCTCACAAACTCAATTCCTCGCACATTTCTTGTCATGTGCCTTCAAGAATCACCTTCTACTGTGCATCCATTTTCACTTCCACAGTTCCCAACCTCGCTGCCAATAGGTGCCAACCTCGCCTTCTGCCCTGACATTGATAGGTAACTTGTTTTTAAATTTCATCAGAACAATTAGAATATTTCATTTTATTATATTCAGAGTACATTCAAACAGACATCAATATTAGACTTAAAATGTAGTAGATTTCTCTTAATTTGTTTTTCTTTTACTGTGTATTTTGAATACATGCAACCAAACAACTCCTACATACTCGTTGCTCTATAAACAAGAGGGGCACAAGGGAGCTTTATTTGGTAAAGACAAGTACAGTACTCTCATTATAAAAGAGAAGTCTCACATATCCTAAAGCCAAATGGATATAAAACTTCATAATATAGATATTTTTAGAATAAGATAGATGATAAACAGAGGATATCAAAATCATAAAGAAAATGCTATTTGGAAGCTTGATGAAGAAGCCTTTTTCTCTCCTAGTCTTTTTTCCTACCTTGTTTATCACTAGCACTCAAGCATATGCTTAATCTTTGTACCGTTATTCCTATATCATATCTGCAAGATTTAAAGCAGGTGAAAATTCGCAACAAATTTGGTTCAATTATTAGAATTTATAACATTCTCTTAAACAAGTTCCTATTCAAGAAGATGATTTAGATAAATTTTTACTTATCCCTAAATTATATATTTCTAGTTTTGTACTTGTAGTGATAAACTTATTGTCAAACTTAACCAGGTTAAGGTCATCTGCTGACCTTGAAATTGGAACTTTGTATGCAATGCATGCACAGTTTCTCAAGGATTTTACTTTTGAGATTGTATGCGATGCATGCAAAATTCTAAACCTTTGATTACGTTCAATGAGAAAACTCTTATCAGTTAAAACTGTTGTTTGTGGATAGCTTTTTTACCCTCATCAATGCCTACAGAATGACGGTTATTATTGAACTAATTGCAGTCTTATGAATTTTATCATTTCTGTGTTGCTCAAGAATTCAATTATACATGAGGTAGTATGTCAATATAATTCTTAAACCAATGTAATGCTCTAATGTAGGTTACAAGAGACCGAGTCCTTCGTGAGTGGGTACTTGAAGAAACTGCTGAGAACATGCACAGGAATTTCGGGTCAGGTTACCCAGGGGGTATGTGATATCTTTTCATAACATATCACATTAACTTTATTATTATTAATTTTTATATTATTATTTTTATTATCATTTTTTTCTTTTATGTTAATTTGTTTGTTTTTTTTTTTATTTTCTTAAAATATCACTGCTTATGCTCATTTCTGGAATAATCTTCCATTGCTTGCTTGACATAACACCAGATCCTGAAACCAAGGCCTGGCTGGACCATCACAAGCACTCAGTATTTGGGTTTCCTACATTGGTGCGCTTCAGTTGGGGAACGTGTGCTACGTATCTGAAGGATGGTGTTGAGGTAGTGTGGTAAGTTTCCCTTTAGCCAAGTAGTATAATATTTTGTTTTAATTAATCTATAGTATAAGATGGTTAATTGCCTTCCATCTTACTATCATTTTAATTTACTTCCATCTCCATTTTATGAAAATTTGTAAAAAAAAATGTAATTAAACTGCTCGTGAAATATGAATTTATAAAAAAGACAATGCTAAAAGTGGTGTGGCACAATTAGAGCAGATTTGATCAACTATCATAGTCTAGAAATGGTAGGCATATAATTTTCACGAGCTTGTGAAAAATAGATTTAAGTGATTTGTTTATGTACATTAGAGAGCAAAAGATGCATTAATAATGTGGATGTATTAAGAAATTAAGTCCATCTAGCAGTAGATCAAATGAAACATTCTTGAAGTGATTCAAAAATTGACTTGCACTAGAGGAGTCCGCTCCTTATGTAGCATTAAAAATGAATGAAAAGAGGATTCATTATGTAGGCTCAAATAATTAGAGGATAAAGTGAATGATTAAATTTAGTGAGCAGTTGAATGTGAATTGATCATATTAAAAAATCAATGGGATAATACATATTGAGATAAAAGTAATCTATTTTGATTTTGGTGGTTTTGCCACACAATTAAGAGTTGAAAATGTACTAATAAACCAAGTAATTAAACTAACATAAAAATTAGAAAGAAAAATGGGCAAACTAAGAAAATGGTGTACAAATATAGTGGAAATGGATTTTATGCAATATAGAGTTATTATTTTTAGTACACAATTAATTAGAAGGATAAGAGTTTCATTTATTAGATATTATTGCTTATTGGCTTTATTTTATCAGGGAATCTAACGAGGTTGATGAGAATTCTTCAAACGTTGGGACGAGCAAACGACAACTAAAATTATCGAAACTCGGCTTTACCGGATGCAAGAGGAAGACCGAGGATATTGAATCTAATGGAAAAGGTCGTTCTAAATTTTTCCAAGCTCGCAAACTCGAGCTAGTCACTCATTTCCAATGATTTTATGGATATCCTCTAATTTTGAAGCTTAACTTCACCTCATTATGATTTTCATTAATTCATTACTTATATGATTATGAAAACCTCAATCGCAAAATTTTGCTACTGAGAAAGCCAAGTTATTTATATTAGGCTAAACCTGTTCTTAATTCTGGCTGTTTTTTTTTTAATTTTTTTTATTTTTTATGTACTTTATGAAACTTGCATCAACTACACTTCCAAGGTAATTTTACTTAGCTATGTCCATTACTAAAATATGAACAATGTAGATATGGTGATGTTTTTTTGAGATATTAGTATGAAAAAGACATCGAGATATGTTGGCAAGTGTCATGAAGNAATTTTTTTCATTTTTTATGTACTTTATGAAACTTGCATCAACTACACTTCCAAGTAAGGTAATTTTACTTAGCTATGTCCATTACTAAAATATGAACAATATAGATATGGTGATGTTTTTTTGAGATATTAGTATGAAAAAGACATCGAGATATGTTGGCAAGTGTCATGAAGCTATTACTTATTTGCTAAAAATAAATAAATAAAAAATAGAAAAAACTATTACTTGTTTGCTAAATCATTTTCTTGATTCTTTTTTTTTTTGTTTCTTTATTTGGGTTCTTCAAGGGCCCAAAGCTAAATCAAATCTAGCCAACATTGAATCGAATCAATCAGTTTTTACTTTTATCTCATCTTTTTTTTTTGTTTGAAATTTTTTTTTTGTTTAGATTTTTTTTTTCTTAATCCCATACTTGATTGATGCACAGCCGCAAGCATGAATCGTTAGTTTTTAATCATTTGTTATGGCTCCCGAAATGTGGAAAAATTATTCCATGCGGACGGAGANTTTAATCAGTTTTTACTTTTATCTCATCTTTTTTTTTTGTTTGAAAATTTTTTTTTGTTTAGATTTTTTTTTCTTAATCCCATACTTGATTTATGCACAGCCACAAGCATGAATCATGAATCGTTAGTTTTTAATCATTTGTTATGGCTCCCGAAATGTGGAAAAATTATTCCATGCGGACGGAGATGCATGCGGTGTCCGATCCTCACCGTAAATCAGGTGATCTGCGGTCATGATGTATTTCGGTGGGCCTCACTTAATTTTTTTTTTTTTAAACTGAAATATATCCTGACCTTAGATCAGCGTGATCTACGGTCAGAATTAAACATCACATGCAGAGATGCATGCGGTGTCCGTATGCAATAATTTCTCCGAAATGTGAAAGTGATTGAAAATCTTTTTTTCTTATTCCTTTTGTAGATAATCTAATCTAATTACTATAAATTTATATTCCTCAAAAAACAAGGAATTAACAAAATCAAGGAAACATCCATGAGAGATCTTTTGATTTATGCACAGCCGCAAGCATTCAACATAATACATTTCAATTGCTTCATGGTATAGAGTTTCAGTATTGTGTTAATTTATTAAAAAAAGGAATATACTTAAACACCATTGAACTCTTGTATTTTTATACCTAATGTTTATTCATATAGCATAAAAACTTTAAACTTATTGTTGTTGGCATTAAAATTAATTTATTAAAAAAAGAGATTTTTACGTGTCAATATTTTAATGTTATTTGGATTTGAGATTTGTAATCACAAGTCGTCCCTAAGCTTGTATCCTTGCGGGGTCTTCTATTTAGGACGATAATCGTTTGTATTGGGAATTTATTTGAGTCATAATATTGATTGAAATACTATTAATATTGCAATAAATTATAATATAATTATCACCTATTTATAATAGTAATTTTCAATTGTTTAGCAGCAAATTATATGGTCTTTTACTCGATTGTAAAAAAATTAAATGAATATATATATATATATATATATNATAGCTTTTTTACCCTCATCAATGCCTACAGAATGACGGTTATTATTGAACTAATTGCAGTCTTATGAATTTTATCATTTCTGTGTTGCTCAAGAATTCAATTATACATGAGGTAGTATGTCAATATAATTCTTAAACCAATGTNCTTTTAAGAATAAGATAGATGATAAACAGAGGATACCGAAATCATAAAGAAAATGCTATTTGGAAGCTTGATGAAGAAGCTTTTTTCTCTCCTAGTCTTTTTTACTACCTTGTTTATCACTAGCACTCAAGCATATGCTTAATCTTTGTACCGTTATTCCTATATCATATCTGCAAGATTTAAAGCAGGTGAAAATTCGCAACAAATTTGGTTCAATTATTAGAATTTATAACATTCTCTTAAACAAGTTCTTATTCAAGAAGATGATTTAGATAAATTTTTACTTATCCCTAAATTATATATTTCTAGTTTTGTACTTGTAGTGATAAACTTATTGTCAAACTTAACCAGGTTAAGGTCATCTGCTGACCTTGAAATTGGAACTTTGTATGCAATGCATGCACAGTTTCTCAAGGATTTTACTTTTGAGATTCTATGCGATGCATGCAAAATTCTAAACCTTTGATTACGTTCAATAAGAAAACTCTTATCAGTTAAAACTGTTGTTTGTGGTTAGCTTTTTTACCCTCATCAATGCCTACAGAATGACAGTTATTAATGAACTAATTGCATTCTTATGAATTCAATCATTTTTGTGTTGCTCAAGAATTCAATTATACATGAGGTAGTATGTCAATATAATTCTTAAACCAATTTAATGCTGCTAATGTAGGTTACAAGAGACCGAGTCCTTCGTGAGTGGGTACTTGAAGAAACTGCTGAGAACATGCACAGGAATTTCGGGTCAGGTTACCCAGGGGGTATGTGATATCTTTTCATAACATATCACATTAACTTTATTATTATTAATTTTAATATTATTATTATTTTTTTTTCTTTTATATTAATTTATTTGTTTGTTTTAATTTTCTTAAAATATCACTGCTTATGCTCATTTCTGGAATAATCTTCCATTGCTTGCTTGACATAACACCAGATCCTGAAACCAAGGCCTGGCTGGACCATCACAAGCATTCAGTATTTGGGTTTCCTACATTGGTGCGCTTCAGTTGGGGAACGTGTGCTACGTATCTGAAGGATGGTGTTGAGGTAGTATGGTAAGTTTCCCTTTAGCCAAGTAGTAATTCTTTGTTTTAATTAATAACTGCCTTCCATCTTACTATCATTTTAATTTACTTCCATCTCAATTTTATGAAAATTTGAAAAAAAAAAAATGTAATTAGACTGCTCGTGAAATATGAATTTATAAAAATGACAATGCTAAAAGTGGTGCGGCACAATTAGAGCAGATTTGATCAACTATCATATTCTAGAAATGGCAGGCATATAATTTTCACGAGCTTGTGAAAAATAGATTTAAGTGATTTGTTTATGTACATTAGAGAGCAAAAGATGCATTAATAATGTGGATGTATTAAGAAATTAAGTCCATCTAGCAGTAGATCAAATGAAACATTCTGGAAGTGATTCAAAAATTGACTTGCACTAAAGGAGTCCGCTCCTTATGTAGCATTAAAAATGAATGAGAAGAGGATTCATTATGTAGACTCAAATAATTAGAGGATAAAGTGAATGATTAAATTTAGTGAGCAGTTGAATGTGAATTGATCATATTAAAAAATCAATGGGATAATACATATTGAGATAAAAGTAATCTATTTTGATTTTGGTGGTTTTGGCACACAATTAAGAGTTGAAAATGTACTAATAAACCAAGTAATTAAACTAACGTAAAAATTAGAAAGAAAAATGTGCAAACTAAGAAAATGGTGTACAAATATTGTGGTGGAAATGGATTTTATGCAATATAGAGTTAATATTTTTAGTACACAATTAATTAGAAGGATAAGAATTTCATTTATTAGATATTATTGCTTATTGGCTTTATTTTACCAGGGAATCTAACGAGGTTGATGAGAATTCTTCAAACGTTGGGACGAGCAAACGACAACTAAAATTATCGAAACTCGGCTTTACCGGATGCAAGAGGAAGACCGAGGATATTGAATCTTATGGAAAAGGTCGTTCTAAATTTTTCCAAGCTCGCAAACTCGAGCTAGTCACTCATTTCCAATGATTTTATGGATATCCTCTAATTTTGAAGCTTAACTTCACCTCATTATGATTTTCATTAATTCATTATTTATATGGTTATGGAAACCTCGATCGCAAAATTTTGCTACTGAGAAAGCCAAGTTATTTTTCTTAGGCTAAACCTGTTCTTAATTCTGGCTGTTTTTTTTATGTGCTTTATGAAACTTGCATTAACTACACTTCCAAGGTAATTTTACTTAGCCATGTCCATTACTAAAATACTTGATTTATACACAGCCGCAAGCATGAATCGTTAGTTTTTAGTCATTTGTTATGGCTCCCGAAATGTGAAGGTGATTGAAAATCATTTTTTCTTATTCCGTTTGTAGACAACCTAATCTACTTACTATAAGTTTATATTCCTCAAAAAACAAGGACTTGACAAAATGAAGGAAACATCCATGAGAGATCTTTTGAACTAAAGAATGAATAAATCAATTGTATTTAACATAATATATTTCAATTGCTTCATGGTATTGAGTTTCAGTATTGTGTTAATTTATAAAAAAGGGAATTTACTTGAACACCATTGAACTCTTGTATTTTTATACCTAATGTTTATTCATATACCATAAAAACTTTAAGCTTATTGTTGTTGGCATTAAAATTAATTTGTTATTAGCAGCAAATATATGCTCTTTTACTCGATTGTAAAAAATTAAATGAATATATATATATATATATTCGCTTCGCCAAAATATTAATTACATTGGGGGATCAAGATCCCCTAAACGCAAACACATACAACTCACACAATTAAAAGGAGTTTAATGGATCTTTCTCCCGACATAAAGCTCGAAAAAAAAAAAAAAAAAAGGAGCCAAAAATCAATTTGGATAAGATCTAATAAAAGGAAGCTTCAATTGGTCTCTTTTCAAAAGCGTATGTAGACCCATTGAAGGTTTGTTGTCCACCGGAATACTCTTCAATCGAGCACCAGCACATGCTAACCAATGAGCAAAAGTATTCCCCTCTCTATAAATGAAGCTCCAATTCATTTGCATATCATGCACAATTCTTAATATACAACTAACTAAGTGTGTTAGTTCCCAAGGAGGATTTATCTCAGAATTAAAATTCTTAATCAAGATAGCACAATTAGTTTCAAACCCTTTTTCATCCAGAGACAACAACAACTAAACAACATATAGAATCACCCATAATTCAGCCTCTTGAGAAGATTTGGCCTGCACAGAAGAAGCAAAGTAAGATCAATAAATACTCCATTCATCTCTAAAACCACCATTTGCCCCAACTCTATCCTCTGACCAACAACCATCTACATTCACTTTCATCAATTAGCTTTTGGGCTTGGCCAACTTGACTGTCATAATAATTGACATTACCTGATTCACTATTTTGCTTGTATACCTGGATTTAAAGCTCATACAGACAACGAAATCCAATCCAAACTCACCAAAGTTAACTATCTTGTGAATGTAAGTAATCACCCCCAAGATCTTGCAACACAATTTAAATGTTTCACGGAGTATCTAGCCATCCACAAAAACCAACATATAATATAAGGCAAAAAATTAAAGAAGTGTGTGTCTTTTCTACTCCAATGAGCAAAGGCATTCTTTCATATTTTCACGACGCAGGACAGCTCGATCAATGCCCAATTCATTCTCAAGTATAAGCCATATAGAGAAAAAAAGATGATTAAAATTCTCCTCGTCCCTTTTATATAACAAGCATTATGAAGGGAGCCTTAGGTAACAGTTGTGAGTAAAGTCTCCACAAGAAAAAAAATATATAGAAAGAGATATGGTTTTATGCCAAATGAGCCTCTCCCAATCCACAACCCTCCATGTGTAAATGTGAGTGTAAATCGATTTAGTTAATGATAATGTTTTTATTAACTTATAAACCAATCTGTCTTTCCTACCGATATCTATTGAGATTTTTGAAATGGACAAAGAACTTGTATCCGCAACAGTTTCCTTCAATTATTCTAGATTCCAGCTGTTATTGCACCACAAATTAGCCACATTTCCATCACATTTAATACTTTTATCAATGTGAGACAATTCCTCCTGGCACCCATCATCATGCCAAAAAAATTTTTTGCTCATTTCCAATCTCCCAACAAATCAATTTTTCAGCCTCATCCTTAACATTAATCATGCCCCCTCCAAATCTTAGAATCGCCAACTTTATAGGAGGCATGAGAGGGATGTATGCCTTTAAAGTTTTTGTGTACCATGAAATCAATCCATAAAGAATTGCCCTCTCTAAATTTAAGCCAATGTTTAATGGAGTATATTTTTGAACTGAGTTGAAGCTCCCAGGTTCCCAAACCCCTGCATAGATCAGTTTATACAAATTTTTCCACGTTGTCCAATGCCTGTTATTTTTTTCCCTAGACCACAAGAATTTGTTGAAACATAACTCTAGTGTGTGTTGAGTGTTTTTTCTTTCATTTTAAGTTCTTGGAGTGCATAAAGAGGAGTTGAGTTGAGCACACTTTTATGGAGGATAATTCTCCCTCCAAAAGATAAAGAGTTTTTCCAAGCCATGATCTTAGCTTTGATGTTATCCACCTCTCTATCAAATTAAGTTTGAGGTACTCTACCTTTGAGAAGATCCACTCCATGGTATTGAATATGAAGTTTGGATATAGCAGATTAGTAAAATGTTTCATCCAGTTGATCACCTGTTTCTTCACCTTGTTTGAATATGAAGATTGAAAATTCTCCTCACAGTGTTTTTGGAGGCAATAGAAAAGACAATTAAATCATCAGCCTAAGCCAAGTGACTGATTACCAGGTTATATTTGTGATGGAATAGTGTATAGGGATGAGAGAATTGTAAATTTTTAATCAAGTGAGAGAAGTAATCAAATGCAATGATAAAAATTTTAGGGGATAGGGGATCTTCAAGCTTAATGCCTCTAGAAGGAGAGAAATTCCCATATAGAATACCATTCAACCACACAGAGTATGTGTTACACTTCAGCCATCTAGATAACAAATTTATGAAGTCCTCTTTAAACCCTCTCCTCTGAAGAACATTAATTATGAAGCTCCAATTAATTGTGTCATATGCTTTCCTAAGATCCAATTTCATGATCAAATTTCCACTTCTACAATTTTTGTCCACTTCATGGACCAGTTCTTGGGCCCACAAAATGTTAACTGTGAATGCTTTTCTCTTGGTAAAAGTAGATTGATTAGAAGATATAATTTCATTGAGTTATAGGTTGTAACCTAGCCAATAGAATCTTGCTAATAATTTTTAGATTACTGATGTCAAGCATATATGTCTGAATTGATCTCAAGAGGATCTAATAGTATCTTTAGGTATGAGGATAATTGTAGATGTGACAAAATAACTACATGGGTATTTTTCTTTGATTAAACTTTCTTTAGCTTAACCAACATCTTTACCAACTATATTCCAACAACATTTATAAAATTGAGTTGTAAATCCATCTGGACCAATAGCCCTGTTATAATCAATTTCCTCTTAGCCTTAAGAGTTTCCTCTGCATTTGAAATATCAGCTAAGAATAATGGCCCCAAAACTCCCTTTGTCCCTCCAATAATTTATCATTGATAGAAAGACATGAAGGGCCATCATTAAAAAGGTTCTCAAAGTAATGGACATCACTATTGCTAATCTCCACCTGATTTGAAATCCACTCCCCATTTTCAGATTTCATTTTAAGAATAGTGCTAATTCTACTTCTAATTTTAATACAAGCATGTAAATATTTAGAATTCATATCCCCCTCTTTAAAGTGTGTTTCCCCTGCCTAATCCTCCTCACATTTGATGGCATGGATCAACTTTTTCTAAGCTAAGAAAAAATTTTCATAATAACCTTTCCCAACATCTCCAACATTTCTAATCAATGTACCTCAATTTTATTTTGTTTTGTTTTTAAATGAACATCCTCAAATACACACCAATTCCTGCTACTTAATGATCTAACCAACTTGATGTGCAATTTCCATAGTTTGAACCACGGGGTGCCTACCTCCTTAGTATGCATATTTCTTTCACAAAGGACTGGAATTCTGGATGGTTATTCCAAGTGTTTAAGTGTCTGAATGGCTTCCTCAGTGGACTATTAATAAGAGAAATGTTAAGTAGTAAAGGAGAATGACCAAAGCAGATTCTAACAAGATGCTGTACTTTAGAGACATGGAAGTTATTGACTCAATAGTTGTTCACTAGTATTCTATCAAGCTTTCAAAACACTTTCCCCTTCTCCATGTAATTTTATGACAACAAAGCCACAAATCAAACAAACCAGCTTCAATGATAGTGATTTACAAGCTTGACATATAATTGGGATTGACAGGTTTGCCACCTCACTTTTCTTCATTACTAATAATCATGTTGAAATCTCCTCTCACCACCCAATTATCTTTTATTTTATAACCTAATTAAATTAGCTGATTCCACAGATTCGGTATATATGAATGAGTAAAACTTGCATACATGAAAGTAACAAACCTTTTGAAATCATCCTTCTCCATATAAACATAAAGACACCGTATCTTATTCTCCACAATCCTCACATAAATGTTCTTTTTATAAAAGAACCAAATCTTATTAAAAATTTTGGTTATACACTTAAATTTCCTACAAGGATTGACCATCTTTTGTTCATCAAAAGTCACCAAAGTTTCCAAAATAGCAAAACACCATATGTTATTGAGCCTAATTAAATTCTTCAATCTATTAAGGGAATTCGGGTCGGCTATTCCACTAAAATTCTATATGAGGATGTTAGTCATATAGAGTATCTTTACCTCTCCTAGAGGATCCAGAAAAGTGTGCTTTCCTGTCACCATCAAAATAATAATGAAAATCTTGGTTTATGATGTTTCTAGCCTCCAAGTGTTTTAATTCTTGATTACCTCTTTTCTTCTTTCGACTTTTTTGAATTAATCATTTCTCTTCCAATTCTTGTCTAGCAATAGCCAGGGCCTCCTCCACTAGAGTTATATTCACATCACCATCAGCAGGCTCGGGAGCAATCAGAAAAACAAGCTCCTCACCAATTCTCCTCTCCTCCTCAGCATGTATCAAATCCTCAGTAGGAAGTGCAACCTCCTCTATACTCCTGTCAGCCCTTTCTAACCGTATAGCATGAGAGTCACCCCCTTTGTCGACTGTCATAATTTCCTCAATTTATTTCAGTTACTTCTCCCTATTAGCAAGATCTCTATTAGAGCATTGGTTTCATCTTCTTCTAACATGTTAGGGGGATGTTTTTTTGAACTCTGAAAGCCATACATAAGAATTTTCCAAGAGATGACCAAGCATACGACAATAAAAAGAGTAGTGAGGGTGTTGCTAGAGCACAACTTGTTGCTAATAGCCATTATGCACTATGCCAAAACAGAACTCCTTAGCCACCACTTGAGTAATGTCTATTTCAATTAAAATTCTAGCTACAGAGGGCCTGGTAAGATTGAAGGTGGGAATATTAATTTTTATAGTACGCCCAAAGATAGCACATAGAGAGAACATGATTTCATGATTGAATAAATGAAGCTTCAAGCTAGGGAATCTAAACCGTATGGGTACTATCAAAGGTTTTGTTTCGGGATCAAAATCAACATACCATTTTAAAATTTTCATATTTTTGTTCACCATCGTCAAGCATTTTTTGTTAAATATCCATGCATAGTCCTCCTCACAACTCAGCCAAATAAGAATGTGTCTACCGTCTAAAAGACCAATCATTATTAAGATGACCGAAGATGAACTTCCCCATCAAATCAAATTTTTAGCTAGAAGCTAGAGTGTCTGCATCATTATTAGTGAGAAACAATGTTGGTTTTCCACTTTTTCTTCCCGCTTTTTACACAAATGGTTGTTCCCCTTACCCTCCAAAGTATCATGGTAGGATTTGGGGAAGACATAGTTCTTCGAATTGACATTAACCTTACCAGCCACAACCTCTGCAAAGGATTTCTTAATGGTAGAAGAAGAATAATAAGAGAACCTACATCAACACCAGAGATCACCAACATTTCGGCAAAAACCAACAGAGAGAGAAGTAGAAGGAAATGCAAAGTGATTACAATTGTTGATTAGCCCTTTCACATGAAATAATCTCAATATTTATAAATGAGAGGGGGTGTGTATAATATATGAAATTATATGTCTGCCCTTACTTTAAAAGGGTTTTTACATGATATTTTTGGTATTTTACATGTATAGGTCTTTACTTTGGCTTCCCTATGCCTTGATAGGCTGAGATCAGTCGATTGTAGTTTGACAAGTCTTATTAGCTTGACCACAATAATTCAAGGTTGTTGGTCAGCTTTTGATAGTCTTTGGTTTGGCAAGAAGACTCAATTGGCTTGTCTTTATTGTTCAGCTATGCTAGTTTGTTTACTAAGTATTGATCCTTGGATAAGGAACTTCTGTAAACAAAAAAAAACTTAAAATTGCTGACTATAAGATTTAGACGACGCTTGCAATCAACTTCGAGAACTCCCAAAACAAAATTTGGTGGAAGCTCACTATTTTTGCTACATGATTCACCATTGACGGAGATCTCAAAATGTTTTTTGTCATAAAAAGCTTTATGGAACTCCCACCATCATTGCATCCAAGATTCTTGAAGTGCATACAAGGGCTCACTCTTTCCCATTTCAGGAGCAATGGGGGTGCTAGCCGCCTGTTGGGCCAGTTCCTTCTACTTCCTTCTGGAACCCTCCCCCTCCCATATGGCTCAAGGTGAACTTTGATGACACTCTCTTCCCTTCTAGGGTGGCTAGCATCGGGGTGATCCTTTGTGATGAGACTTGTGCAGCCCTTATTACTACTAGACTTCATTTCAAGCACCAAGACAACATCCAACTGGAGCTACAAGCTATCAAATCTTTCCAATTTCCATCCATGTATGCTTGAGTGTAAGTGCATCACCATTGAAGGTGACAACTCTAATATTATGCAATTTTTGAAAGCTACTATGATTTGGAACACTTGTTGTCACTGATCGCAAGAAGCTCCAAATATAGTATTTCTTTTGAACTTTAAACAAGTTCTTTTTTTTCCTATGCCTAAACAATGTAATAAGGCCGCTCATTTTTATGTTAAAAGTGTCCTTAGCGGATCTTTTCTTTTGATTCATGTAAAGGAAGATATAGAACTTTCTACCATACTTATAGTTGATATGTCTTTTTTTTTTGTAAACCATTGATGCATACATGCATAGTTTATGTATTTTTTAAATCTAGTAATGTAAATGCACATTTTAAAGGATGAGGAACTTCTATCAGTAGAGCAAGAGTAGACTATTGAATAGAGATTAAGTCACCATAATCTGACAGTTAGCTTGCTCTTCAAAGAGGTGATTTTTCAGTGATGCTTTGTGTGGTTATGTGATGCATAATTCTTGGTTCCTAGTGAGAAATCTTAAGGGTGTTTGTGGGATAGCTGGTGATGTTGCATTCCTCCCTTGAATTGAATTATGAGGAGAGGCAGATCGATGCCTCTACACAACTTGATAAGCTTTATTCTTTGGTTTGGATGGCTTCACTCGATTGGCCTCCAACCCTGGTTTAAGGGGGATGCACTTGGCTAGGATGATCTTTTGTTATTTCACCGGTGAATGCTTAGTTTATACTGATAGATCCTTGGTCTTAGGCTGATAGACATGTAGTATTCTACATGTGGGCTCATAGTCTTTCATTTGCGGGCTCTCCTTAACCATACTATTTTTTAATTTTTTTGTGAAATAAATTCCTCAAGATTTGTGTAGATGTGTAACTATTGTACATAGTTTTGTTCCAAGATTCTCTTACTTTTTGAAAGGAATTGATGTGATAAGAATAAGAAAATTAAATGCAATAGTAAATTTATTTATTTCGTAATTAGAACTTCTAATAATTGCACTCCCTGTATTTTCATGCTCCTGACCCCTATAAAAAGAGCTTGATTGGCAACTTCTTTCTTAATTTTGCATTTGTTCTTATGTGTTTTTTTGGTTAATTTTTAGAATTTCTCTATGGTGAGTGCTCAAAAGTCTTCAGATGATGCTCCAAGTGTTGAGATGATGTGGAGGGCCTTTGGGCTGTCTCATCGTGGCCTTATCTTAAGAAAAAAAAAGAAGCTGGATGAAGGAAAGAGTCCTGAGAGGAAGAGGGTGCCTGAGGGGCAGAAGGTACCCAAAACTGAAAAGAGACCCAAGTGCAAGGTTTGAAAGAAGAAGGGCCTCCTAGAAAAGGAAGGTGGTCGAGCTTACAGGCAAAGTGGGGTCATCCGAATCACTTCAAGGTCATCTTAAGAAGAAGGACCGAGCGGAGGACATGAGTAGGCTGAGTGAAAAAGCAACAGGCACATCAATCCAAACTTCTCTAAAGGTCTATGACTAGTAGACTAATCTTCCTTCATGAAAAGCTGCTAGAGCCCATTTTTTCAGAAAGCAAGAAGCTGCTAGTGTTTTTTTGTCAGTTGAGGGACTATGGAATGCGACCACCCCACCACCTCTTGGTGATTGTAGTTTGTCACTTCAATAGCTGAGATATATAAGCTGGTATGAGGAGACTCAATCTTCATGGCTATGAAAAATTTCTTCATATTTTTGACATTTACTTTTTGATATAGAAGAAACAATCCAAATTATTGACTTTCTACTGAGACAATGATCAAGGTCATACATTTGTTTTTTGACATCACTTTTTTCACCCAAATAGATAAAGAGTCCATTTATGAGGCTTGAGAAAGGTTTAAGGAACTGCTTAGGAGGTGCCCATACCATGGCTTATCTGACAGGCTAATTATCCAAATCTTCTACAATGGGTTAGTAGACTTCCTGAGATCCATTATATATGTTTTAGCTGGGGAATCACTAATTTCTAAGCCTTATGAGGAAGCTAAACAGTTGATCAAGGAGATGTCCACCAATAATTTTCAATGACCCGCCAATAGTCACACCCTGAAATGTTGTTGGTGTGCATGAATCTGATGACTTAGCTATCTTCGCCACTTAAGTAGCTGCAATTTCTAGAAAGTTATAAAATCTTGGATGAATTTTTTGCAAGTATTGACATCAATTGAAGGGATGTTAGCTGACAACCTCTTAAGGAATGCCAAGACATTATAATCTATCTTACTACAAGAATTTTTTGGTCCCTTTTTTCAAATCTTCAATGATCATCAACGTATTAAGTGATGATATCTTTCCCCTTCTCTCTTAAAGTTAACTTACATCACTGCTCAAATTACTTACTGGATATCATCGTTTAGAGATCTAAAGGGCTCATCCCTAATGGAACACTTAGGTAGTGGCTCTATATCAATGCTCTCATGAGTAGAAGACTCACATATGTCATTTGTTGGGTCACTTAAATCATTACATATGTAGAACACAACGTTTAGGGAGGAAAAAACATGTATTATCCTCATCCACAATATCAATATCGAGATCAAAAGAATCAACCATTAAAATATGAGACACTCCAAAGTAAGAAGACTGTTCTTCTTTCATTGCTTCATCAAAGTAACAAAGTGTGCTAGAAAGAGCACTACAAACATATCCTAAACTTAAATCACCAAAAGAAAAAGAGGATACAACATTATCAATACTGGAAATCAGCATGGTTGCAACAACTTTTGCTGATCCTCTTCCAAGATGCTTCTTCAAGTACCACTTCGACATCTCAATCTCCCCGCCCTTACAGTGCACCTCAAGCCATACTTGAATGGGAAGCATTGCTTAAGTATGTGCCCCAAATGCTTATGGTAAGGGCAAAAGTTAGGCTCTTTGGATTTCTCCGCTTCTCCAAGTCTCTTGGGACGAGGTAGTTGCATTCTCTATTTAACTAAGTTTTAAAGATTTTTTTAAGACAATATATCTTAAAAAAGTATACCTTAAACTTTTGCTACTCAATAGATTGAGCTTTCCACTTGTGAGAGGATGAGCAAATTTGCTCTGTAGATATGATTGGTTTTTATGCTTCCCATAAAAATTCAACAAATCTAAACCTCCCCCATCCTCTTCAAGGGTCCTACAAATGGCTTCTTTCCTTTAATTAAGTGACGACAAGCACCAACACATCAATATTTCCAATGTTGCAACAAAAGGCTCTAAACTGAGCAACATATTGCTAGGGGTTACCAAGCCTAGAAAATCTCTTAAAAAAGAGGAGAGAAAAACTACAAAGGTTACAAGATATATTCCTAAGGTGTGGGATTAGGTCTACCTCTTTGAACGGGGGGCTCGCCTTGTTGGGCTGCAAATGAGGCTTTGGCCTTTGCATCCACCAAGGACTACATGTGCATATAAGAGGCAACATGCTCAGATGGAGTGTCAAAAGAGAACATATGAACATGCCTAACCAATATAGAAGGCATGATAGGTGCAACCAAACGCTCCTTAACTTGTGTAGGATGTAAGACCCCATCAAACCCCACTCTATTGACCTATAAGGCCACTATCTGAGCAGATAACAGAGCAACCTGTCTCTATAACATAATAATGATTTTATTGATTTCATCTTTACTATTATCCTCTTGATCAATTGCAAGGACCTCCTGATCTCAGTAGACTCATGATGACCAACCTCAACGTACTCAATGGTTGGATCATAAAAACAGACCACTGAGCACGTGTGGTCATCATCATGACATGATGGGTAGCCATCTCCAAGCCATGTGGTTCCTCTACATTTGACTGAGAAGTGACATATCCTACTTTCATTATTAACAAGGCCAAAATGGATGCTCTATACTTCGGTTGGGGAAACAACCCCAAAACCTTTTATTGGCAACATGTTGTAACGACTATACCATGTTGCTATTCTCGATCAATCTATGTTTTGCCAAGATGCACATCTCCTTGGCCATTTGAGAGTTCCCCATTCGATTTAAGATAGTTTTCCTTCTTGGCTAAGCTATTGATGAGAGCATTTTATTTATAAGATACTTTATTTTTCTAGTATATGATTTACTCAGGTTACCTTGAATATTTACCCACCTGACAAAGATATGGTGCCTCACCTACTGAGAGCCTAATTGACTCATTCTCTCATCTTCGTGATAAAGCATCGCTACACATTGAATCGTCTCATCCAACGTTGTTGATATTTTGTTTGACTTGGTTGATTATTATCACCTCATCAATAGTCTTGTTGAACTGATTAATGTACTTCATCTCCATGATCAGTCCATGGCTCGTTGGGATACCTCTATGTCTAATGTTACTAGTTAGACCTCTTTATTTATCTAATCGAGATATGTCTTGAGCAAGAGGTGGTGGATTAATAGGCTTCTTATCCTTGTAAATATTGATTTTCTGGCTCCGATTATAAAGGCAATTGAGATGGTTCTGAAAGGTACCTCGCCCCTTAGTTGATCTTGTCTTGGGCTTGCCTTTGATGATTCTTGAGATTGAATTTGGGATAGATCCTAAGGTTGGGTTTAAGTCAGACCACGTATGCACCTTCTTTGGATTTGCAAATTCTCATGGTTTGGGGGATATAAACTAAGTATAGTTGTCTTGAATCCTTATCTTTTATGAGATTTCTAGTAAAATCAAAAAAAATGTCTTAAGATGATTAACTTGGTGTCACTAAAATTTTAGAGACTAGTTAAATTATCTATTGTTTATTTGATTAAGTGAATCAGAGCTTACTAATGAATTGAATATATTGTGTTGAGAATTCTTGAACTTAGAAATCAGTGGAGGGTTTTCATTTAAATTTAAATGTAACTCTCCAAAATAAAAAGAAACGACTCACCAAATATAGTAATTATCAGTAAAAGTGTAAAAGACTTTTGAAATAAAAACTAACCAGCACTCCTGAGGTGAGCTGTGAAATTGGAAGTAGCAGTATAAAAACTCTTTTGGTTATTAAGTTTCAAGATTCTCTTAATAAAGTCCTTATTGTGATTTATAGAAGTGCCAAGCAATGTTGAGATGGTTGACTTTAGGACACCTAAGCTTTACGTGATGACCGTCAGGTCCAAGTGGCCTTCCTTTAGAAACAGCAGCCTCTTTTGTGGGTACTCACCCACCTATTTTACACTTTATGCATTGACCTTTGGTTCTGGGAAGTCCTTCATCTAAAAGTTGACTAGCCCTCTTTGTTGGAGTTCACCCATGTTGTTTTTCACGTTATGCATTGACCCTCAGGTCACGGTGGCCCTTCCTTTGGAAATGCCTAGCCTTCTTCATGGGTATTCAATAACCATGTTTTTTTATGTTTTGCGTGTTGAACCTCTAGGACAGGCAATCCTTCCTCAGAAGTTGACTTGCCATTTGTATGGGTTTTCACCCATTCCTCTTATTCTTTTCATGTCGATCCTTTGTGTTTGGAAATTCTTCCTCAGATGTTTACTTGTCATATGTACGAGCCTTTACCCATTTCTCTTAAGCGTTATGCTTTGACCCTTGAGTCCCTATAATCCCTCCTTTGGGAGTGGACTTAGCTTTTGTTTGGGTTTACACACACAACCTTCATGCTTTATGCACTGAACTTCTGGTTGTTGTATCCATTCCCTAGAAAGACAGCTTACCTTTATGTAATTGTCAACCCAGCTTATTTTTACACCTTGAGCGTTGACCATCTGGGGCTGACGACCCTTCCTTCAGAAGAATGACCTGCCTTCTTAAGGGTTTTCACCCATTTCTTTTACGTTGCATGTGTCAACCCTCCGGGCCAAGCATCCCTTTCTTCATAATAATGGTTGTTGTCTTATAGGTTTTCACCCATGTTTGTTTACGCTTCATGTCAGTGACCCTTCCTTTGAAAGAATGGCCTGCTTTATTTTGGGTTTTCACCCATTTATTTCAAGCTTCACACATCGAACCTTTAGGTTTGACAGCCCTTCCTTTGGAAGAATGACTTTCCTTCTTATGGATTTTCACCCATGTCTATTTACGCTTCATGCATCGATCCCGAGTCTGACAGTCTTTCCTTCAGAAGTTGACTTGCCTTTACATAGGTTTCCACCCACCACCTTTACGCTTCATGCATCGACCCTAGAGTCTCTGTAGTTCTTGCTTTGGAAGGTATTTGACCATTGTGTGGGTTTCTACCCACCATGTTTACGCTTTATGCATCGATCCTCGGGTCCTGATAGTCCTTCCTTTAGAAATGACTTGCCCTTTATGCAAGTTTTTACCCACTACATTTTTGTGCTTTATGCACCAATCCTCGGGTCCTGGCAATCCTTTCTTCAGAAATGACTTTCCCTTTGTGTAGATTTCTACCCACCACCTTTTTACGCTTAATTCATTGACCCTCTGGTCTTGACAGTCCATCCTTCAGAAGTCACTTACCCTTTGTGTGGGGATCCGCCACCTTTTTACACTTTTTTTGTCAACCCTCAGGTCATGGCAATCCTTTCATCATAAGTGAGTTTCCCTTTGTGTGGGTTTCTACCCACAACTTTTACGCTTTATACATTAACCCGCGGGTCTCAGCAATTCTTCCTTCGGAAGTTGACTTGCTTTTTATGTGGGTTTCCACCCACAACCTTTACACTTTATGCATCAACCCTTAGATCTTGAAAGTTCTTCCTTAAGAAGTGACTTGTCAGTTATGTGGGTTTCTACCCACAAACTTCACGTATTAAATGTCGACCCTCGGATCTTGGTGGTCCTTCCTTCAAAAGCCAACTAGACTTTCGTGTTGGTTTCCACCCACCACTTTTACATTTTATGCTTCAACCCTCATGTCTCAGTAGTGCTTCCTTCGGAATTTGACTCAACTTTTGTGTGGGTTTCCACCTACCACCTCTACGCTTTATGCATCAACCCTCAAGTATGGCAGTCCTTCCATTGTAAGTGGACTAGCCTTCTTTGTGATCATGTTGTACGATATACTATACACCCACCTTCTCTATGCTTTATGCATTTACCATCAGGTTTTGATGGCCCTTCCCTTGAAAGTGGCTTACCTTCTTTGTTGGTATATCACACACAACCTTTTATGCTTTATGCACTGACCTATTGGGTTTGAGGCAGTCCTTCCTTCAAAAGTTGAAGTGCTTTGGTTGATATTGTGGATTTCATAGAGAAACGTTGAATTTCCATACAAATATGGTGGAAGTCCTACGAGTAGCTTATACCTAACGCAACTAGTAATCAGTGTGAATGAAGCCTTCAACCTCTATTATCCTTTCTCTTTGGTTCCACATATCGAGCTAGTTCAAATGAGCATGTCCCACTATTTTTTTAGAAAAGAATGCTTTTGTTCTCTACTATTTTTTACATTTTTATGGATGAAATTGCACATTAAAAAATGTATTTTTATGTTTTTCTTGTAGATATGACATATATTATAAGAGGAGCAAGAAGAGATAAGGAGTAAAGTGGTAGATACTTTGAGCGAAGGAGCTCATAAGAGACTAGCACCTAGGTGTCAGACCCTTGGGTACCTAGGCACTAGTCTTTATCCTGAAAACTCGAGAGATTGACACCTTGGTGCTAGCCATTGGGCACCAAGGTGCTACCTCATTGGTACCTAGGTGTCAAGTCGCCAGTGCTGAATTTGGTAGATAGAGAGACTGGCTCCTAGGCGCCAGAACCTTGGTGCTTAGGTGCCAGCAACTGTCTGGGGTAGTTTTTAGCAGTTCGTACACCCAATTTGGAAATTAATCAGATAGATTGAGGGATTTATTATGCTATGTTTTAAAGTCTAAAAGAGAGGAATTGAAGCGGGCTATAGGATTGCTATATTAAAAAGTTGAGATAGCTTTTACTCGGTCATTTGGTGAAAATTTAAGTTTTATTGTGAGCAAAATATCTAGGAGAGCAACAAGGGATTAAGAGATCTTTAGGGGAGCATTCACAGAGTTTTATAAAGGAGAGAAAGCTAATTGTTGTGTACTTTAATTATTGTATTTTTGTAAACACAATTATTTAGTGGATTTTCTTATTTCCAATGATGCTTTATGGTGTGTTCTTAATGATTTCTAAGTAGTTCTCTAATACTTTTCCTTATGATGACTGAGTAGGATGTGTAGAAGTGTAAACTATTTCTAAAATTAGTTTATTAATATTAATGTGTTGAGTAACCTTTTTGTTGGCAACAATTTTTTATGTCACAAGTGTAGGGTGTCCACTTGCATGGCTTAAGATGGTCTACGATTTTTTCGTAGCATCTAGTAGCTCAAGATACCCGTCCGGGATCTTCTGACACTTGTTTAGGGCAAGTACCTAGGTTTGTGGGCAATTCAACCCTACTCGAGAAAATTCTTTATGGGAGGCCCATCTGGGATGTGAGGTATGGTTGGTGCTTAATTTGATAATTAGAGGTCACCACATGTCCATTCAGAGCCCTCTTAGAGTCATGAGAAGTCACGATGTTCACTTGAGTGCATTAGGGCCATTCTTCATGCATATGCTATTTCCCATGGCTCGAGGCATCCATTTGAGACTTGTCAACATGTTTTGAGGGGCACACAACTAGAGTCATTATGGTGGAATTTGGCTTTTTCTTAGACAAAGGCCATTCAACATTTTGCTTATTGAATGGCTTCGGGTAGGCCGACAAACCTCATTTGCTGTGCTGTGTGCAAAACTGTCTTAAATTGGCCCGATCATCAATGAGTTTGTCCAAATGATACCAGATGATGAAATGAATAATACGAGCACATCCAAATCATTAATTTTACCTGGGAAGGACACCAATTTTGCTATATTTTTGTGAACGAGCCAGAAACATGAAAATTGAGGGTTTTAAATAACAAATATAAAAAAATTAAAATCCCTAAACTCACGCACACAACTGACTGTAACCCCCTCTTCTCCTAATCGTGAAATATCCTAGCCAACCCCATTCCTTTGCCAGACCGCCTCCCCCTCTCATGCTCTAAACTCACTGGCTGGCACTCCTCACTGGCAAACTTAGGCCATTGCCTCTTCTCCTAATGTCAATAGCTCTTTCCCCTTACAGAGCTCACCCGACCTTGCTCTAACTAGCCCGTCACACCTTTGTTGGTCCTGCTCTATCCTATGTTGAATATTGGTGGCTCTTACCAGTCTCCTCTTACTGGCATCCCTGGGCACTAGTGATGCCCTAGGTTAACCTTCTATGGTGGCACAAACTAACCTTTCACACAAAATCTACTTGACAGACACCTTGTTCGCTCAGATCTTTTCATGTCAAGTCCCTATCTGGTTGCATTTTCAAATGCTATGATAATTTATTTTTTGTACTTGCATACCTTTTTGCCCTCATTGGCTCTTTCTATTGTTCTGTGCATGTTTTATGAGGTAAGTTAGCACATGGACCGGACACGAGAGGTTAAGCATATGCTTCTCTCTAGCAAGGAGAGCTTCATCCTATGTGAATAAGAAAATTCGCAACCTTCACAAGGGTGATATTTTCTTATTCCTTAGCTAGCCCTAGGATTAGTTTGGTATTGGCGTGTGAGTTTGATCGCCTTCATAGAATGTGTGTGTCGATGTTAGCCGGCGCCATCACGTGCCTATATGATGCATTGCTGGATTTTCTAGAGTGCTCCTTTAAGTTAATTTTTTTCATGCATGGCCAAATACCCTTCTGTAGAGCTGAGTGAATCCACTTTGTTGTGAACCCTAGCACTCAACCTTGGGGTTGGAGCTCCTTCCTTTAGATGCTCCAACATTCCTTGGAGAAATTAGGAGGTTGTGCTTGGTAAAGTGAGAAAAGGTTTGTAGCTAGCACACTTTACAAAACCTTAGAGGTGTTGTGAAATTGGGAAAGCTTTGTAGCTAGCCCAATCTCATGACAACATGAAGAATTTCTCCTCTCAAAAATCTGATGAGAAATTCTACTCACACCATGGCAAAGTCAAGAGGCAGTGATGCCGCACATCCAAGTGCTAAACCCTATGTTTCCTATGTGAGATCATTAGCACGGGCTTGGCTCACTATTGCATGTGATTATTTGCATTTCATTGCTTGCACATGTATGTCTTGTATTTCAAATGTTGCATATTGCACTTGCACTTATGCTTCAATCGGTCATCCTGGACTGATCGACACTACATGTGCCTCTATTGGTCATCCTAGATCGAGCGGCACCACTTATGCCTCAATCAGCCACCCTTGATCGGTTGGTAATACACTTTGGTTCGACCAGAAGCCCCGACCCAGTCAACCAACCACTTGAACCACAACATATTTTATGTGTCCATGTGCTTGCTTGCTTACTTTCATGTTGCATCATGCCTTCAATATGTTTGCATACATAGGCATTATCATTTCCTTGAACTACATAGTCTCTTTTGGGTTGTTTCTATCACGACATGCCCATTCCATTTGGGTCACTACTGCCTCCGCATTCCCTCTATAGGTCACTGCCAATATGACATGCCCATCCCTTTTGGGTCACTGCTTCCTTCGCATACTCTTTTTGGGCATGTCACCACTACATTCCCACCCCTTTTGTGTCACAGCCTTACCGGCATACCCTCTTTGGGCCCCTGACGCCACAACATTGTTGACCTCGCTTTTGGTTGAGGTTTAGTTTTTTTCTCTTTAGTAGCCTAAGGACTAGCCATGGGACTTTCCTATTGACTATTCTTAGAAAACTATACATGGAACGCTCACCATTAGAAATTCTACACTCCTCTTTACTCAACCTAGAGTTCCACATAATGGTCCTAAACTCTAGCACTTAGTAGGTGGGGTCACTATGGGGGAAACTCAAAATTAGTCACCCTTAGGACTCCTGGACCTTAGGATTGACCCTGCGTGTTGGTGTAGGGTAAAGGCACTCACTTGCAATCACTTGCACTCACAATCACTCACTACCATAAACCCATAATTTCTAGGCTATAGTCCCTTGATACTTTTTGGGAGACTCGTGTAGGTGGTCCCCAAAACCCATTAGCCCTGAGCTAGAGTTTAGCTAAAACCACTACATAGAGGACCCAAAATGGGGTTTCCATTGGTCCATGACTTATTGATAGTGGTTAGTACCTCAACTCTACCAAGACACCCAACCTAGCCTTTTCTCCTTAAATTCCCCCAAATTACCTAGATACCTTTAGCACCCCAAATCTAGCCAAAATACCCAACTTAACTCAAAAATCATTTCAAACACCTTGAAAACACCCAAACTACCCAAAATCCCAAATTGGCCAAATTACCAAAATACCCCTCTTTAGCCCAAAATTTCAAAATTTTCAAAAAATCTCAAAAATTTCCAAAATTTCCCAAATATTCCCAATTTCATTTTTCTCAACTATCACATGACCCAATTTGGCAAATTTAACCATCTTTAATCAAAACCCCCAAATTACCCTTTAAAGGCCCATATTTTTTTCCCAAATCACTCCAAATGTACATCAATTTGATCCCAATCTCCCCAAATTTCAATCCCAAACTCCAATTCACCATCAATATGACAAAAAAACCAAATCCAAGCTCAATTGACCCATGCTTTGAGCCGAATTTTGATTTAGATCAAAACCCAATTTTGGCCCTATGACTTGGTTCCACAAAATTAAACCCATAGTCCACTCAATTGGCCACATTTTTTGTTGAAAAACCTTCATAACATCCCTATACATCAAACTTGACCTTCAATTGGCCATGGTGAGGCCTCAAATTCATTTGATTTCAACCTAAGTGCAAAATCCCCAATTTTTTCTCAAATTAGTCATGTTCCTAAACTTCACCAAATTGATGGCCTTAGCCCAAATATTTCCACTCCATCCCTTCATTAAAAATATTCACAACATCTCCCTTGATCATGTGGACCATTCAATTTGGACTTAGCCTAAGGCTAGCCCAACCTAGACCCATGTCTAATCTAACATGCCCAAATTGGCCAAATTTCAAAAATCCCTCAAATTGACCTACCAATTGAACTCAAAATCACTTAAAACCTTGATCAAAAATCTTCATGACAATCATCTACATAATGTTGATCAATTAATTGGGTCAGTTAACATGGCTAACCTAGACCAAATCTAAACTTTGATCACTTGAATCCACATTGGACCTATGCATTAAAGATAGCCTAACTACCCCAAAGTCATCAAATTAACTCCACCTCAGCCAGAATTGGACCCTAGTGACCAGCCTAAACCTCTTAAAACCACCTAAACTAAGACGTTGACCAAAGGTCCCCTAAATCAAGGGATTTAATGCCATAATTGCTTAAGCCTTAGATATTTTTGCCAAAATAAAGCCTAAAATCATTAAATTGCTGTGACATATTCCCCTGGGTTCCCTGAGCTCCTAGCCACCTCCCTCTAGCTGGCCGGTCAGCTTAGTGGTCGGAAAATGGCCAAACTGAGAGCCACCCCTGTGGGATTAAACCCAATTCAAACCTAGAGGCTACATCATCCAAATTGAAGCTTAGAGCCTCTCTACCCTCCACCTAGGCAGCACATTCCACCCCCCAATTGGCCATGACAGCAAGCCTAAGGCCATTTTTATAAAATGCTCCCCTCCACAACCATGGAGGGAGAGCTGAAAATTACTCTAAGACACTTCCCCAAATAGATCCCAAAGCCTCTTTGAGACCTCCTTAGTGCAACCCAACCGCCACATTACCCTGAATCCCTTTGCCAGAGATAGGACAAAACTCTCCACACCTCTGAGCTCCACCAAACTCAAATTAAACTCACCCACACCTTCACAACAGTGAAAGGAGCTAAAGCCCCATCAAATTCCTCTCTCATGGAGCCTCTACCATAGCTCCAGACGAACACCTAAAATCGGTCGTGATTGAAATCATATTTAGGCCTCACACCAAGACTCGAGACTCAATCCTTAGCCTCTTTAGATCACAATGAATGTGCCGAGACTCTCTGATCGAAGCTTCACTTCTTAGAGCAAAGGTATAAAACTTCTCTTCCTCCCGAGCCCATTTTGATTCTCCATTTAATTAGGCTTAATTTAATTGCATGATTACCGTATAGATATGTTTGTCCCACTTAGAGCGAGTCCATATGATCAAACCCAAAGTAATTTGGTTGAGTCTAGGTTGAGATCTTAAGGTTTTAGTGTGTACGGTCACAGGATCACTCTATCGGGGACGATGCGGGGAGCCGTTTGATCAAGCGTGTATCGAATGGATGGAGGAGCTCGAGCGAGATAGTGTTTCAGAACATAAACTGTGGGCTGAGTCAGCGCTGAGTTGGATGGAGGCGGCAAATAGGAGCGCGCCGCGTGGAGTTTAGAGCTGCCTAGGATCTACATGGCGTCGCGCTGTTTAAATAGATAAATATGGATTTTTCCTATTTATTTAAATACCCCTAACTTAAAAAAAATTCATATCTTGGTGTATAAATTAGAAAAATAAAATAAAAATACCCTCTTGCTCGGTGAAAAGAGGAGAATAATGTGGAAATAGTTTTAAGTCCATATGATGCATATTTTATTTTTAATAAACTAAACACTCATTTGAATCTTTTGATTCTCCATGCATGTAAACTTATCATCATAACATGAATTTTTAGCATGTTGTAGCTTCTATCAAGGGGAATATTCTCTGATTTTTTTTCAAAGATAGAGGAGGTTCCTAGATAGAGAATCACATTTTTCAAGTTAATGTGCATTATTTGCTTAAAATAATCATGGAAATTAGCATGTTGCTTAGAAAAATCCAAGAAAATTTTGGAAGGTTTATGATGACCAGATAACCCTTGGGAAAATTTCTCATAAGTCAAGTCATTCAAAATACACCTAATCTTTACAAACCCTAAATCACCAAGATAAATAATTTTGGAAAATACAAATAACAAAATGACTTGATTTTTTAAATCCACTATTATTTAAGATCTAGAGAACTCCCCATAAAAATTTCAAAGCATTTTGAGTCCATTTGATGACCTCAATTGATTTTTTAAGTTGAATATCTTTTTTTGGCTCTTAAATGATTTTTTAAAATCAAAATATAGCACAAAAATTTATAAAAACTTATTTTTTGAGTTATTGTGATCATGGTTATTTTTTAAAAATAAAATGATATTTAAAATAAAAACTTGATTTTTAGCCTATTTTAAATATTTAAATAATTTAAAATTCATAAAAATCACAAAAATAATAAAACTCATGGAAATGTTCTAAATTGCTTCCTAATTACAAAAATAATAAAATTTATGGAAATGTTCTAATTTTTTTCCTAAGCACTTAGGAACAATTGGAATATTTTTTCTGGTTTTCTAAATAAAGATATTGAATTTCAAAGCTTAAAAAAAATTTTAAAGGCTAAAATGGGTTTTCACTAAAAATATTGCCAATAAATCAAATAAAATTCAAAAAAATATAATATTTTCTCCACTGAGTTCTTTGATCTTAAGAGGACTTTTCAAAAATACAAAACTTAATTTTCCCTATTTGAAATATTTTATATCTAATAAATACCGCAAAATTTAAAATTATTCTTAAAATTCAAATAAAATTCAAAAAAATCAGGAAATTTGGTCCAAAGGCTTCTCTGGTCTAAGCTTTCCTTCAGTAAAAATTTCAAAGGATTAGGATTTATCTTGGTCAAGTTAGGAATTTTCTTTGAAAAATCCTATTTTTGCATAAAAATAATTATATAAAATAAATTAAATTTTAAAAAATCACATTTTCTCTTGGAGGAGGTAACCTACGGTTTTAAATCTATATATAAACTGCCTTAACATGCCTTTTTAGTTTTAGGTGGTGGAATGAGAAGACTCGCCAGGTACGCTTTTACAGTTTTCAGCATTGTCTTTCATGTACTTTCACACTATTCTTTTATACCTGCAAATTTGCATGCTAAACAACGATGTCGCCCTGCATGAAAACTAAAAATATCAGGATAACCAAAACCAAAACTAAAATCAAATAAGATAAAATTCACCCCACAACATTCAAAGTAAAAAACAACTCAAAATTTAATCACAAACATCACACAAAACTAAAAATGCAACTAAATTAAGATGTCTCTATCACAAACATCACAAAAAACTAAAATTGCAACTAAACAAAACTAACCCTTGGAGGAGGTAACCTACGGTTGCTAACGAGGCGTCCCATGGTCTAAATGAAATTATGGAACTCATTAAGTTGAGTTTAGTAAATTCATTTGGACTTTTTCCCACGATCTAAATGAAATTATGGAACTCATTAAGTTGAGTTTAGTAAGTTCATTTGGACTAAGCTATGGTCTAAATGAAATTATGGAACTCATTAAGTTGAGTTTAGTAAATTCATTTGGACTAAAGTCGGTCTAAATGAAATTATGGAACTCATTAAGTTGAGTTTAGTAAATTCATTTGGACTAAGTGTAACGAGGCTTCCCAAGGTCTAAATGAAATTATGGAACTCATTAAGTTGAGTTTAGTAAATTCATTTGGACTAAGTGAGCCCAATAGAAAATAGTGGTGCTGGAATGAAGGAACCGTAGGATCCTAACTGGAGTCGCTCTAATCAGCTTTAACATGCTCCCCATAAAAATTTAAAGAACTTCAACCATATGGCAACTTGATTTGACATTATAACTTGACTCGTTGCGGTGAGGAGCTTGGAGCTAGCATGGTGGGCAACACGAACATCTTCAAGAGCAAAACCTGTCTTCACCAGCTAAACCAATATTCCTTCCTTAGATTTAAACAAAAAAGCTATAAGACTTTGAGGTTGGTTTCTTATGCAACGTAAATCCTCACCTTATCTTTAGGCATTTGTACAGCCCTGCTATACAACATAAGCCCTAATTCGTCTTAAAATTTTGAGGTCATCATCCATCACGACCTAAATCCTCACATCTTCCAGGCTATTTGTGTGATTGTTTCACACGAATGTAAGCCCTAACTAATAAAATTGGCAGGATGAAACACGTAAATATTTATCCTCAAAACTGAAGCCAAACATTAGGATAGCTTGGGAAGTCATCGGGGTTCTCCTCTGGATAACTCAAAATTGAAGCCAAACATTAGGATAGCTTGGGAAGTCACCGAGGTTCTCCTCTGGATCCATCAAAACTGAAGCCAAACATTAGGATAGCTTGGGAAGTCACCGGGGTTCTCCTCTGGATCCAACAGGATGAAATACCTAAATATTTCTCCTCAAAATTGAAGCCAAATATTAGGATAGCTTGGGAAGTCACCGAGGTTCTCCTCTGGATCCATGACATCTCTCTAGTTCTTCCTTCTCTACAACAAAATGTACTAAATTTGAATCAATCCCCTTTCACACCTCTTTGTCCCATTTCATTAAAAAATCATATCCTTTTGAAATCCTTGAAGATAATATTTTTTGATTTTTATAGAGAGTCTTCTTAGGTGACTTTGGTCATTTAAGATGTAATTAACTATAGGGGTTTGCCCTTATAGGAAGCATTTCCGAACCCAACTTAATATAAACCCTATTTAATTCTTTATTTTAAATAGGAGAACTTGTCGGCAAATGTAAAGGTTTCGCAAACCAAACATATGTCATATATTCCTTAGTTTATTTGATCGAGCCTCATCCTCAAGTCTTGTGTTTATTTTTTGGGATAGATACATGATTTGAGGTACAGTGCTCTTTCATTTAAACTATGAAAAATATGGGGTCAGTTTGATTTCATTTAAAACTATAAATTAAAATGTCCTTCCGAAGCGAGCGAAGAGATTTCGATTCCGGTGACCGATAACTTCCAACGGGCAACTCCTCCAACCAAAAATAACGCTAACAGACATGCCCATCTCTTTCTGTGTTACTGCCGCCATATACTCCTTATCATCACTTGTATGATTTGACTCCTTGTATTTGCATTTACATGCTTGATTTAATAGTGAGCCAAAATTACTAGGAGAGTGAATCCTATGTCAGTCACGATATCTTAACAAGCATTACTCGTCGAGTTGATCTCGAGGAGCAATGCAAGTTAAGTAGTCAGATTTGACACGAGTGTGACTTTGCTAAGGATCCAAGGGACCTAACTTGTGTCACCCTTGCATGTTATGGTCCGCATTTAATGGATCTTATTTTAAAATAAAAAATATATATTTTTTAACTTCTTAAATTCACCCTATTTTAACTTCTGCATATAACTAACTAAGCCATATGTGAGGAAAAATCTTTAAAAATCCATTGTTGCGTGACACCATTTAGATCCATTAAATCCTTCAGATGGGACTGGTGTGGCGACCCAATCAAACTTATACTATGCCCGGAGACTCGCCCCACAATTAGATGTTGGTTATGTCACTTTTTATTAGATGGTTTGTCAGGCTGGGGTTTAGGATGCTATGTAGTCTTTTCGACGCCTTTGGCACTGTTATGTGATGTTTTTGTGCTCTTGCGCTAGCCACGCATTATTTTTTCTTTGCTTTTGGTGTGCTTGCATGTTTTTTGTGCATGATATTATATTAGAGCAATTTTCTCCAGGGTTTCGTGCTTATATGTACAGAGACAAGTGCTAACAAAGGGAAACATATAATGATTTCTAACCCTTTACTTACGGATGCCATTAGCTCCTCTTATTTTAAGACACAACCTATTTTGTGCTACATGGCTTGCCCCGTTAGTGTTGTTTTAAATTTAGATCAAGTTTTTATTTTCTCTTTTGGTTGTATTTGATGAAGTCCTTAGGTTGAGTGTGCATAAAAAATAAGGTACAGAAATTGGTTTTGAGGCGGACGATACATCGAACCACGTGATGGGGACCAGGAGTAGCAGTTTGTGTCCTGTTCCTTAAGTTCAAATTTCATATTTCTATATAGATTTGTATCGAGCATGTATATGAGGAATCCAACCACTTTTCCTGCTTTTCTGAGATATGTTGCCGACCCAGCGGCATTTTGGCCTCTTTTTTATATTTTGGAGTGCTTTTTTTTTAGTGCATGCATGCTTGAACTGTTTATTTTGTTTATTTAAGTGTATATGGGATCCATAGAAAACATAACCTAGGCTCGTTAAGGACCCTAAAAGTATAATTTTTCTACTTAAAAAATTCTAATAAAATATTAACATAAATTAAAATTTAGGGTTGAAAGTTTCAGGACTTTTCAGAAGTTGTCTTTAGTTTATGCATGGCCTTCGGGCTAGATTTAAAATGGATTGCATGTATGGATATTACCCAATCATGTTTAATAGGGCATCCACATTTTAGATTGTGGTAGATAACTGCATCATGTTGCATGTCCCAAGGAGAAGCCCCCGTACTTCTCCAACCCAATTAACCCAACATATTTTTTTACATAGAATATTGTCTAGTGCACCTGGGTGTTAGAAGGCGCCTCGACTCAAATGTGTCATAAGTCCTTTTGTTAAGAGCATTTCTAGCTTTGTAGATGAATTTACACTTCTATTTATTTCCTTGGGCATCCTTGTCATTTTAACAAGTATAAGTCTGATCCACCTCAAAATAACCTATTTTTAGTTCATGTTTTATAAGCATTTTATGTACATTTTTAATGATATTGTACTTTAAAGCAATCTATTTTGCATGTTTTTGGTTTCAGGTACATGGAATGGACATTTAGAGAAAATGATGAAAAAATGGAGTAGAAATGAAGATTTTTGTGTCGTGCTATAGTGGCACCCTCGAGTGAAAAGGGCACTATAGCGTCCGAGACAGGAGCTATAGCTCCAGCAACTACCTTTCTAGAAGATACATTGAATTTGACTAAATTTTGGAGGGGTGTTTGAAGCAAACCTTGGTTATTTTCTATTTTCTATTTAATGAGAAGGATTTAGCCAAATTTAGAGACCTTTTGGACCCTATAAACTTCAATTGGGCGACAATAGTAAGTTAGGTTTTTCATATTTTGTGTTCAAGTGTAAGTGTGAGTGTTTTTTAGTGTGAAGAAGTTTGGAGATTGCTTAGAGGAAACTCCAGAGGTTTGCATGGGGAGAAGACATAAGTTACTTTATATTTATGTTTGAGTTTTTGTTATAAGACTTAGATTTCAATATAAATGTTTTGTTTTTGTTTAATCTTCATGATTTTTTAGTGGCTCCCTTTCTTTCTTCTTGCATATGGGACTTAATCTTGTGGGAAGAGAATGATTTAATTAATTCTTTTTACTTTTAAAAATTGTGATGATATTTTCACTGAATCTCAATTTTCTTTACAAACTAGTGACTTGCAAGGTTAAAATCCATTGAGAAACATAATGACCTGAGAGGGTTATGATTTAACCCAACTAGTGGATACCATACTTTATTTTAGGCAGAGTCATTGCGATTACCTAAGGGGGAGTGCAAGAAAATAGGGAGATAAGTTTGATGAGCATAAGATTGGTTAGATCTATAGTAACATGATAGATTTTTATCAATTTGGCTTAAGGTTTAATACCCTGACGCTGAGGATTAGTCATTACGATGGCATAGGCTAGGGGCATCTAGAGGTGAGAGGCTAATTAACACTGATGTGGAGTCTAGATGTTAAGGAATCAGCCTTATGTTAGCTAATGTTCTTTATAAGCACTGAATGAGGGTAAAGAATAAGGTATGCTTCTATTTGTCATAATACCTCAATTTTTTCTTAAATCATTTGAATCCTACAAAGAATAAAATCTCTTTGTAACGGGAAAGTTTTTTCATAATATCCAAACTCGTTGTTATATTTTTCTAAGCTTTTACATTTAGTTGTTAATTTATTTCTAGCTCCTTTAGTAGTAATTTTTTGTAAGCATATCATTTTAAATCTTTTATCCTTTTAATTTGCAATTTAAATAGAATTTATGTAGGTTCATTTTAAGAGTTACCGCATTCCTCATGGGATCGATACTGGGTTTTTAAAGAAAATTCTATATTACTTGAAATGATATGTATACTTGCGTAGTACCCTAGTGTGAAAATCTATTATATAATTCATAAATCATTACAAGTGTTTGCACTAGACGCTAGATATAAATTGAGATATATTTTTTAGCATAATTAAGGAGATTAAAAATACGTGTAAGTGTCAGTTGGGTCAAATTTTTGGCAATGTTGTCGGGGAGTGCGACAAAATTTTTTAACTAACAATTTTACTTAAATTGTATTTTTTTTTTAAATTTAAAATTTTTTGAAAAAACTGGAAAAAAAAATTAAAAATTAAAAATATATTTTCATTTTTGGTATGTTATTTTATTTTATGCAATTTTTACATCGTTTATGTGTAGTTCTGGATCATAAAATTTAGTGTCTTACAATTCTAGATTGAAATGAACTACTAGAAAAATTCAAAAACAAAGAAAACTTCATAATCCTCAAGAAATGGCAAACATATCACAAAACATTATTGAAATTCAAACTGCTACAAATGAACACCATACTTTACAAAAACCTTTAAGGGATTATACAAACCCTACAGTAGATGAAATTTATTTAAGCATTCAAACTCCTATTGTATAGGCTAACTCATTAGAACTTAAACCTTTGATTATACAAATGGTATGAAATAATCAGTTCGGAGGAACACCATCTGAGGATTGTAATTTATATTTAGCTAATTTTTTAGAACTTTGCGCTACATTTAAATATGTTGACGTATCAAATGATGTTGCCAAACTTAGACTTTTTTTCTTTTTCATTAAGGGATAAAGATAAGATGTGGTTAAATTTGTTAGCTCTAAGATTTATTAGAACTTGGGGAGATTTAGCACAAAAATTTTTGGCTAAGTATTTTCCACCTTCAAAAACTGTGAAGCTTAGAAATGATATTACTTTTTTTTACTTAGTAAGAAGGAGAGTTTATATATGAAGCTTGGGAAAGATTTAAGGAACTCCTTAGAAAGTGTCCATTCAAGCGTTGCCAGACTGATTAATCATTCAAACTTTTTATAACAAGATAATAGGTTCTTTTATATCTATTATAGATGTTGTTGTTGAAGGTTCATTAATGTCTAAACCCTTTGATGAAGCTTATTAATTAATTGAAGAAATTTCTACAAATAATTTTTAATGGCCTTTTGATAGGGTAAATCCTAAGAAAGTATCCAATATTCATGATAATGATGTTATTTCAATGATTATATGTCAAGTTGCTGCATTATCCAAGAAGATAGACCAAATTGGAATACTTTTTTCTCCAATAGCCCAAATGGTTGAAGAAAATTCATTAGGACAAATGATTGATTCTCATACTTCATTGGAAACTATAAATGTTATCTACATACCAAATAACCCATATTCAAATATTACATCTCAGGTTGGGAAACCATCCTAACATCAATTAGAACAACAATCCTAGTGGTGGAAGTCAACAATGGGGTAATACTCAAGTTAACCCATTGGGAAATTGAAACAACAAGGATAGTGCTAACTTTAGACCTAATTATCCTCCTAAATTTAATTAACAAGATAAGGAGAAGAAGTTTTCTATTGAAGAACTGGTGTTGCAAATGGGTAATTGTTTATAAAGTCATTGTGCTGCTATTAGAAATATGGAGAATCAATTGGGACAAACTGCTAACGCACTTAGCAATAAGACTCAGGGAACACTTCCTAGTAATGTAGAGATCAATCCTAAAGAAAAAATTAAAGAGCAGAGCAAGTTAAAGTGGGCCAACTAAGGAGTGGAAAGGAATTAAATGTTGGAGTTCAAAAAGAAATTGAAGTTGAAGAAATTGAAAGACCCGAAGAGATTATTCCTAAGGAAGAAGAAGCACCTAACTCTCCAGCTAAAATTAATTTAAAAAGACCCCCACCACCTTCTCCTCAAAGACCTAAACAATAAAAATTGGATCAAAATTTTTCAAAAATTTTTTAAATATTCAAGAAGCTTACAATTAATATCCCTTTTGTTGAGGCTTTGGAACAGATGTCAAGTTATGCCAAATTTAAGAAAAAAACTTTAAATAAAAATGGAAGTTTCTAGATCATGAAACTGTTGCACTTAGTGAAGAATGTAGTGCAATAATTCATAAAAAGCTTCCTTGAAAACTCAAAGATCATGGTAGCTTTACCATACCTTGTGCAATTGGAGAGAAATTTTGTGGAAAACCTTTATGTGATTTAGGGGCCAGCATTTACCTTATGTCATTATCTATATTCAAAAGGATAGGCTTAGGAGACATTTCTCCCACTACTGTAACCCAATAATTATCGGATCGATCTATCACCTATCCTAAAAGGGATATAGAAGATGTATTGGTTAAAGTGGATAAATGTATCTTCCCTATTGATTTTATTGTATTAGTTGTGGAAGAAGATAAGGAAATTCCTATTATTTTGGGGAGACCTTTCCTTGCTATCGGACGAACCAAGATAGATGTTCAAAAAAGAGAATAACAATGAGAGTGAATGATCAAGAAGTTACATTTAATGTGCTTAAAATAATGAAGTGTCCTAATGAAAAATGTTATAGAATGGATATTATTGATGATATGATTGTTAATCATTTTCAAAATGGATGTGAAGTCATATTGGATCAAAAAAATGAAGTCATTTTAGAGAAGAATAAGAAGCTGAGACTGAAAGAGAATCTGAAGATGAATTAAATGAGATGATTACTGAGGATTCAAATTATGTTTAGGAAAATTATGAAATTTTAGATACTACTGAAAATAGTATATCTCTGATTCCATATATTGAAAAACCTCCTAAACATGAGATGAAAGTTTTGCCTACTTAATTAAAGTATTCATATTTAGGAAACTCATCTACATTACCAATTATTATATCCTCAGATTTAACTGCAAAACAAAAAGAATAGTTATTGCAAATATTAATGAATCATAAAAAAGCATTTGGTTGAACATTAGTTGATATTAAAAGAGTCAGTCCTTCAATCGGTATGTGAAAAATTTTTATGGAGGATAACCATAAACCTAGGGTTGATCCTCAAAAGAGATAGAATCCTATAATGAAAGATGTAGTTAAGAAAGAAATTTGAAAGTGGTTACATGCTGAGATTATTTATTCAAATTCAGATAGTTCTTGGGTTAGTCCTATTCATTGTGTTCCTAAGAAAGAAGTGATTGTGGTTGAAAATGAAAAGAATAACTTAATCCTGACTAGGCAAGTTACTGGATGGCAAATCTGCATTGATTATAGGAAATTAAATGTTGCCATTAGAAAAGGCCATTTTCCTTTACCTTTTCTGGAAAAATGTTGGATAGACTAGAAGGACACCATTATTTTTGCTTTTCGGGATATTCTGGATACCACCAAATATCTATTGCTCTTAAGGATCAAGAGAAAACAACTTTTACTAGTCCTTATGAAACTTTTGCTTTCAGAAGAATGTCATTTGGATTATGTAATTCTCATGCAACTTTTCAAAGATGTATGATGTCAATTTTCTGTGATCTAATTGAGAAAAGAATTGAAATTTTTATGGATGATTTCTCACTATTTGAGAATTCTTTTAATTTATATTTAGATCATTTAGCAAGGGTTCTTAAGTGAAGTGAAGAAAAAAACTTTGTTCTCAACTAGGAAAAATGTCAATTTATGGTTGCTGGAGGAATATTATTAGGGCATAAAATTTCAGAAAAAGGAATGGAAGTTGATCCAGCAAAAATTCAAGTTATTTTTGAATTCCCACCACCTACTAATGTGAAGGGAGTAAGAAGTTCTTAGGACATGCTGATTTCTTTAGACATTATATTAAATATTTTAAAAAAATTTCCAAGCCTTTATGCCAACTTTTAGAAAAATATGCCAACTTTGATTTTAATGAAGAGTGCCTAAATGTCTTTAACTTATTAAAATAGAAATCAATCACTGCACCAATTATTGTTTCACCTGATTGGACAAAACCTTTTGAATTAATGTGTGAGCTAGTGATTATGCTATTGGGGTTATTTTAGGACAGAGATATAAAAAGTGTTCAAGGTGATATATTATGCTAGTAAAACCCTTAATGAGGCTCAAACTAATTACACTACAATTGAAAAGGAATTATTATCTATATTATTTGCTTTTGATAAATATAGATCTTATCTAATTGAAATTAAATGTATTATGTATATTGATCATTCTGCTATTAAGTATTTAATGATGAAGAAGGATGCAAAACCATGATTAATTAGATGGGTCATTCTAATGCAAGAATTTGAATTTCAAGTTGTGGATAGAAAGGGTACTGATAATCAAATAACTAATCATATGTCAAGGCTTGAATAAGAAAATGAGAAATATTTAAATTATGAAATTAATGAGATTTTTTCTGATGAACAATTATATAAGATTAATGAATGGAAAATTTCGTGGAATGCTGATATAGTGAACTACTTGGTTAGTAATATTTTACCTTTTGAATTAGATAGCCATCAAAATAAGAAGTTCATTTAAGATTCAAAGTCTTACTTATGGGATGACCCTTATTTATATAAACAATGCAAGGACTTAATTATTCAGAGATGTGTACCATTAGAAGAAACTAAATAAATTATTTAAAAATGTCATAAATCAAATTTTGGGGTACATTTTGGAGAGGATAAAACTGTATTTAAGATTTTACAATTTGGATTTTATTGGCCTATTTTATTTTGGGATGTTAACAATTATATAAAAATATGTCATCGATGTCAGAGAATAGACAATATTTCTAGAAGAGATGAAATGCTCCTAAATTTTACTCTTGAGGTTGAAATCTTCGATGTTTGGGGATTAGATTTCATGGGACCATTTGTACCATCTCTTGGAAAGATTTATATTTTAATAGTTTTGGATTATGTTTTTAAATGGATTGATGTAGTTGCTTTATCTAGTTGTGATGTTAAAAGTGTAGTAAATTTCTTAAGAAGGAATATTTTCACAAGATTTGGAATGCCACGAGTTATCATTACAGATGGGGGAAGTCATTTCAAGAAAAATATGATAGAAACATTAAATAAAAAATTTAGGATTAAACATTGAATTATCACAGCTTATCATTCTCAGACCAGTGTTTTAGCAGAAGTATCTTATAGAGAAATTAAAAGAATATTAGAAAAAATAGTAAATCCTAGAAGGATTGATTGGTTTACTAAACATGATAATGCTTTATGGGCCTATAGGACTGCTTATTAAACGCATATAGGAATGACACCATATAGGCTCATATACAGAAAAACATATCACTTGCCAGTTGAGTTCGAGCATAAAGCTTACTGAGAAATTAAAGAGTTTAATTATAATTTAAAAGATGCTAGAGATAAGTGATTACTGCAATTAAGTGAGCTTGATGAATTGAGAAATGAAGCTTATGAGAATGCCAAAATTTATAAAGAGAAAAAAAAATTAGGCATGATCAGAAAAGTTTGAAAAAGCATTTTGAGCATGGGCAAAAAGTATTGCTTTATAATTCCAAATTGAAATTATTTCCATGAAAAATTCAAAACTGAAATCCACGTGGCAAGGGCCATTTATTGTGGTAAAAGTAAATCCATATGGAGCAGTTGGTATTGAAGATCCAAAAACTGGGAGAGTGATTAAGGTAAGTGGACACAGATTAAAAACTTACATGAGTGTAAAGGGTCTTGCATTTGAAGAGATCCTAATATTGGGTCAGACCTAAGTAAAACATGGTTATGTCGGGCTGATGATGTTAAATCAAGCACTTTGTGGGAGGCAACCAATAGTTATCAGTGTGATTTGGATTTAAATTATTATTGTGATGAATTATGTATGGTGATTGTGAGTCTTACACAATTTTGTTGGCACCAAAAATTATTTTATTAAAGTACTTGAAGAGTGGAAGAAATAAATTTGAAAATTGAGTATGTTAGTTTGGCGCTATAGCGCTAGATCTGGCGTTATAGTGCCACAGTTCGAATAACTCCTTAAAATCACAAAAAATTCAATTTCTCTTCTTCGTCCTCTATATAAAACTGCCTATGATGGGATTTGAAGTATTCCTATAACATTCTTAAGTATTTTAAAGAGATTTGAGAGTGAAAACTCCATTTGAGAGATCATGGAGAGCAATGACAATGGGAGATTTGAAGAAAAGAATTTGGTGCATAAGGATCCTCAAGCATATTTCAATGGATACCTCACTGTAAGTTTGGAGCACCTCATAGAAAAACTTGAGAAAATTGAAGGTGAGATTTCTCTTATGCATTCAAAGGTTGAAAAGTTGGCCCACCATTATGAGCATATGGATTGGCAGTTGAAATAGCAATTCAATAGTTTGATATGTTTCCAAGATATTCAAGTGATTATGTATAGCTCCAACAAAAGGTTCAACGATAAATTTGCTAAGGAATTTCCTCATGCCCCTTTCTACCATTGCTATGTGACCAAAGGAAAATATGTTGAGATCTTCATACCTATTTTATACTGTTTTTTATGATATTGCACTTTAAAGAAAGGTATATTTGATGTTTTGTTGCAGGAATGATGAAAAAGGGTCTGGAGCAAAAAGGTGCGAAAAGGAGCAAATTTGGAGCAAAAAGCACCAAAATGTGAAGAACTGAACTAGGGCGTCGACGGCGTCGTCTACCCCGTCGACGATAAGATTTTCCTGAGACTCCATAATTAATTCATTAAGAAGGTCCGCCGACGGCGCCCTCGAGGCCGCCGACGCAAGCTCGGTGGTTATGACCAACTAGGCTTTGGATGAGGACAAATTTTGAAGGGATCCTTAGGAAACTCTTGGGAAAGCTCATCCACATCTTTAAAGAGAAGACTTTGACCAAAAATAGGAGAGGGGGAGACTCAAAAATTGAATTGTGAAACAAGTGTAGAGAGTCTAAATTGTGAGGAATTCTTTGAGAGATTGTAAGAGTGGAGGGAAAGTGAGAGATTTCTTCCTCCTTGCTGCTTCGAAGAGGAATTTTGTGTGCTGTAAAGAAAGGAAGAGATTCAAAGGAACTTTGAGGAGTTTTCTTGGGGAGAAGTTAGAGATAAGTTTAGTTATTGTTGTAGTTTGTATGACTTTGACTTTATATATGAATTCTGAGTTTTGTTGTGTTTTCCCCATGAGATCTGAGTATTTTTCTCTGTCTTTCTCCTTGTCTTGAGATTTGTGAAATAGTGATTTGAATTGGTGAAGCCATGAAAATATTTAAGAAATTGTGATGATCTTTTCACTTTGATCTTAATTTACTTTCAATCTGGCCAATTGATTTGTTAAAATATGTTGAGTTTTACAACTAAAGTGAAGATTACATCCAAGATTTAGGGAGGTCAAAGCCCTTGGAATTTTGGTGCAAATAAATAGGGAAATAATATTATCGGGCGTAGAATTGGAGGTTTTAGAGTGACAGACTAAAATCTACAATTTGGCCCTATCATTTGGGTGTTCAAGTGTAGTTGTTAGCCCTCAGGTGAGGGGAACGTGGTAGCTCTGAAGTGAGAGTCGGTATCCTCCCAGGTTAGTCGTAAATTCAGTAAACAAGCGTAGGATTAGTCAATGTTCTTTATGCCTGGACCAAAGGGTAAACAATAGGTATGCTCCTATTTGGCACAATATAATTTGAATAAATTCACTTTATCAATTCACTATAATTTCTTGACAAAGAGAAGGATGCTTTCTTATATATTGAATATCACATTTGAACCTTCATTAGTATAATTAGTCATGATGCTTTCTTATATATTGAATATCACATTTAAACCTTCATTAGTATCATTAGTTATTTAATAGATATATTGAATATCACATTAAAAACCTCATTAGTATAATTAGTTATTTAAGAGTTATTAAAAATTTAAATAGTTATTTTAATTTTCTATTAGTGACAGATAAACAAATTGAACTTCGTTGTTGCAATTAAAGTATTGCTTTTCTAAAGAACCTTCATTGGTATAATTAGTTATTTAAGAGTTATTAAAATTACATATTTATTTCAATTGCCTTCTTCATTAGTATCATTAGTTATTTAATAGTTATTAAAATTACATAATTATTTCAATTGCCTAATAGATGACAGATAAGCAATTTGAATTATATTGTTGTGATTAAGTGTTGATTTTCTAAAATCTTAGTTCATATATAAGCAAATTGAACTTCGTTGTTGTGATTAAAGTATTGCTTTCTTAAAATCTTAGTTCATAGTTCTAATCTTACTCCCTGTAGGATCAATATCTAGGACTCCATTAGAGCCCTATAATACTTGAGCAATACGTATACTTACGTTGATAAGTGTGACTTTATAATTATTGAATATTTATTACGCCTATATTTATTGAATCTATAACAGTTATTAAGGTTTCGGTACAGTTGCCGAGGAATTAAATCTTTTGGCAGCAGTATTAAATACTTACATTTTTAAGTATATATAAAGTTGTGGTCAAGTTTTTGGCACCGTTGTCGGGGAGTGAGTAACAAAAATCACAATTAGAGTAACGGATAAATTAGGATTATTAGAAATTTTTTTACTTGCATTGCAACTTATTTTCATATTTAGTTAACTATTTTACTGTATACTGATTTAAAATTGTATGCATAAATTTGGACCTGAAAATCTTATACCCTATGATTCGGAATTAGAATGCANTATCACTTAGATCGATTATTGATGTTGCGGCTGGTAGTTCGTTAATGTGAAAACCTTTTGATGAGGCTTATTCGTTAATAGAAGAGATGACTACCAACAATTTTCAATGACCCTCTGAAAGGGTAAATCCTAAAAGAATCGCTAGTATGCATGATTCTGATGCAATATCTATGTTAGCTTCGCAGATTGCTGCAATATCAAAGAAATTAGATCATTATGAGATGAATTATTCTCCAACACCTCCTATGATGGAAGAGAATCATCTAGGAAATTTGTGGATGTTCAACCTTCATATGGGACCTTAAATGTTATTAATAGGCCCAACAAACCCTTATTTAGTTTGAACATAAAGGGCTTGACTTGGGTTAATCATTGGACAATTGATCCCATTACAACAAAATGTAGCTCCACTCAAAGTGGTCAACACCTCTAGCCACATATGGGACAAATTGACACTATGAAACCAACCTCTATGATTCATCTAATTATTAAATTAGGTAAATTATGGAAGCCCATTACGCTTAGGTTTTTGGGGTAAACCATGCCTCATCTCTCCAATGAGCCATCTACCTCATGGACCATCCTCCGTGGGTTACCCATGACACAAACATGACCCATCAGGGCACATGGGTGACACAAAAATTAAATTAAATTAATCTAACCTAAATCTAAACACTAGAGGACATGCATGCACTACTTACCATGAAAAGTTAACACATGAAACCAAGTCAAGCCCTTTATGTTCAAACTACATAAGGGTTGTTGGGTCTATTAATAGCATTTAAGGTCCCATATGAAGGTTGAACATCCACAAATTTCCCAGATAAATTCTCTTCCATCATAGGAGGTGTTGGAGAATAATTCATCCCATAATGATCTAATTTCTTTGATATTGCAGCAATCTGCAAAACTAACATAGATATTGCATCAGAATCATGGATACTAGCTACTCTTTTAGAATTTACCCGTTCCGTGGGCCATTTAAAATTGTTGGTAGTCATCTCTTCTATTAATGAATAAGCCTCATCAAAAGGTTTTGAAATTAAAGAACCATCAGCTGCATCATCTATAATCGATCTAAGAGATCCCACTAATCCATTATAAAAAGTTTGAATTATCAACCAAATATCTATAATCGATCTAAGTGATCCCACTAATCCATTATAAAAAGTTTGAATTATCAACCAATCTATAATCGATCTAAGAGATCCACTAATCCATTGTAAAAAGTTTAAATTATCAACCAATCTGGGACAAATGATGAGGGCACTTCCTAAAAAGATCTTTAAATCTTTCCCAAGCTTCATATATCGACTCTCGAGTGATGAGGGCACTTCCTAAGAAGATCTTTAAATCTCTCCCAAGCTTCATATATTGACTCTTGATCTAAGAGATCCCACTAATCCATTATAAAAAGTTTGAATTATCAACCAATCTGGTAACGAGCATCTATCATCAATCTAAGAGATCCCACTAATCCATTATAAAAAGTTTGAATTATCAACCAATCTGGTAACGAAGAGGACATTTCCTAAGAAGATCTTTAAATCTCTCTCAAGCTTCATATATTGACTCTCCATAAATTAGCACTTCCTAAGAAGATCTTTAAATCTCTCCCAAACTTCATATATTGACTCTCCATCAATCTGACAGAACGATGTTATGTCATTTCTAAGTTTAGCAGTTTTGGGTGGAGGGAAATATTTGGATATAAATTTCTGTGAAAGTGATGTTATGTCATTTCTAAGTTTAGCAGTTTTTTATGGAGAGAAATATTTGGATAGAAATTTCTGTGAAAGTTCTCCCCAAGTTCTAATAGATCCAAGGAAATATTTGGATAGAAATTTTTGTGAAAGTTCTCCCCAAGTTCTAATAGATCCTGGTGGGAAATATTTGGATAGAAATTTCTGTGAAAGGTCATTTTTAGTTTAGCAGTTTTGGATGGAGGGAAATATTTGGATAGAAATTTCTGTGACAGTTCTCCCCGAAGTTCTAATAGATCCTGGTGCTAATAAGCTTCATATATTGACTCTCCATCAATTTGATAGAACGATGTTATGTCATTTCTACAGCTTTGGATGGAGGGAAATATTTGGATAGAAATTTCTGTGAAAGTTCTCCCCAAGTTCTAATACCTTGGATGGAGGGAAATATTTGGATAGAAATTTTTGTGACAGTTCTCTCCAAGTTCTAATAGTTATATATTGACTCTCCATCAATCTGACAGAATGATGTTATGTCATTTCTAAGTTTAGCAGTTTCGGATGGAGGGAAATATTTGGATAGAAATTTCTGTGAAAGTTGGATCTTTAAATCTCTCCCAAGCTTCATATATTGACTCTCCATCAATCTGACAGAACGATGTTGTCATTTATAAGTTTAGCAGTTTTGGATGGAGGGAAATATTTGGATAGAACTTTCTGTGAAAGTTCTCCCAGTTTAGCAGTTTTGGATGGAGGGAAATATTTGGACTGACAGAACGATGTTATGTCATTTATAAGTTTAGCAGTTTTGGATGGAGGGAAATATTTGGATAGAACTTTCTGTGAAAGTTCTCCCGCAGTTTTGGATGGAGGGAAATATTTGGATAGAAGTTTTTGTGAAAGTTCTCCCCAAGTTCTAATAGATCCTGGTGCTAACAAATTTAACCACATCTTAGCCTTATCCCTCAGTGAAAAAGCAAAAAGTCTACGTCTAACAGCATCGTTTTAGACTTTGTCATATTTAAAAGTAGCACACAGTTCTAAAAAACTAGCGAGGTTTAAGTTCGGATCTTCATTTGGTGTACCTCCAAATTGATTGTTTTGTACCATTTGGATAATAGCAGGTTTATCACAAATGAATTAGCAGCTACATCAGGATTTTGGATAGATAAGTGAATTTCATCTGCTGTAGGATAAATGAATTAGCAGCTACATCAGGATTTTGGATAGATAAGTGAATTTCATCTGCTGTAGAATTAGGTTTAAGCTCAAATGAATTAGTAGCTACATCAGGATTTTGGATAGATAAGTGAATCTCATCTGCTGTAGGATTTGCATAATCTCTTAAGCTCAAATGAATTAGCAGCTACATCAGGGTTTTGGGTAGATAAGTGAATTTCATCTGCTGTAGGATTTGCATAATCTCGTAGAGGTCTATTGGTGTTCATTTTCTATTCCTTGATTGTTCATAATGTTTTCCATTGTATCACAATTTCTAGGGTTCTATTCCTTGATTGTTCATGTTGTTTTCCATTGAATCAGAATTTCTAGGTTCTCTTCTCATTTAGATAATAGCAAGTTTAAGCTCAAATGAATTAGCAGCTACATCAGGATTTTGGATAGATAAGTGAATTTCATCTGCTGCAAGATTTGCATAATCTCTTAGGGGTCTAGGTTGGTGTTCATTCTTTATTCCTGGATTGTTCAGGCACAAATGAATTAGCAGCTACATCAGGATTTTGGATAGATAAGTGAATTTCATCTGCTGTAGGATAAATGAATTAGCAGCTACATCAGGATTTTGGATAGATAAGTGAATTTCATCTGCTGTAGAATTAGGTTTAAGCTCAAATGAATTAGTAGCTACATCAGGATTTTGGATAGATAAGTGAATCTCATCTGCTGTAGGATTTGCATAATCTCTTAAGCTCAAATGAATTAGCAGCTACATCAGGGTTTTGGGTAGATAAGTGAATTTCATCTGCTGTAGGATTTGCATAATCTCGTAGAGGTCTATTGGTGTTCATTTTCTATTCCTTGATTGTTCATAATGTTTTCCATTGTATCACAATTTCTAGGTGTGTTCATTCTCTATTCCTTGATTGTTCAGGTTGTTTTCCATTGTATCAGAATTTCTAGGTTTCTACTTCTTAGTTTTCTAATTCTTCTAATAGTGCGTTCTAATTCTGAATCATAGGGTATAAGATTTAATTTTTTAATTTTTCTAACAGTGCGTTCTAATTCCGAATCGTAGGGTATAAGATTTTCAGGTCCAAATTTTATGTAATTTGAAATCAATACGTAGTAATATAATTAACTAAATATAAAAATAAATTGCAATTTAAGTAAATTTTTTTTAATAATCCTAATTTGTCAATTACTCTAATTGTGATTTGACTCACTCACTCAATCACTCCCCGACAACGGCGCCAAAAACTTGACCGACGACTTATATATGCTTAAAATACAAGATAAATATGGATGTAATAAATATTCAATAATTATAAAGTCACATTTATCAACGCAAGTATATGTATCGCTCAAGTAATATAGGGCTCTAATGGATTCCTAGCTATCAATCCCATAGGGAGTGGTTTAGAACTGCGAACTAAGATTTTAGAAAAGCAATACTTTAATCACAACAATGAAGTTCAATTTGCTTATCTGTCACTAATAGGCAATTGAAATAAATGCATAATTTTAATAACTATTAAATAACATACATAACTATTAATTTGCTTATCTGTCACTAATAGTTCAATTTGCTTATCTGTCACAACAAATAAGTTCAATTTGCTTACTTTAATCATAACTATTAATTGTGATATTCAATATATAAGAAAGCATCATTCTCCTTGTCAAGAAATTATAGTGAATGGATAAAGTGAACTAGTTCAATTCATATTGTGCCAAATAGGAACATACATATTCTTTACCCTTTGGTCCAGGCATAAAAAACATTAACTAATCCTATGCTTGTTTATTGAATCTGCGACTAAGCTGAGAGGATACCAGCTCTCACTTCGGAGCTCCCACGTTCCCCTCACCTGAGGGCTAACATCTATACTTCAGCACCCAAACGATAGGACCGAATTGGGGATTTTAGTCTGTCACTCTAAAATCTCCAATTCTACACCCGATAATATTGTTTCCCTTTTTATTTGCACCCAACTTCCAAGGGCTTTGACCTCCCTGAATCTTGGATGTAATCTTCACTTCAGTTGTAAAACTCAACATATTTTAACAAATCAATTTGCCAGATTGAAAGTAAATTAAGATCGAAGTGAAAGATCATCATAATTTCTTAAACATTTTCATGGCTTCACCAATTCAAATCATCATTTCACAAACCTCAAGATAAGGAAAAAGATAGAGAAAACTACTCATATATCATGGGGAAAACACAACAAAACTCGGAATTCATATATAAAATCAAAGTCATACAAACTACAACAAGTAAATAACTTTTTCTCTAATTTCTCCCCAAGAATACTCCTCAAAGTTCCTCTAAATCTCTTCCTTTCTTTACAGCACACAGAATTCCTCTTCAAAGTAGCAAGGAGGAAGAAATTTCTCACTTTCCCTCCACTCTTACAATCTCTCAAAGAATTCCTCACAATTGTTACACTATATTGGAAATTCTATACACTAATGAAACCTCTCTAACCTTTAGGGCCTCTAGACTCCTCTATTTTCAGCCAAAATCTTCCCTTTAAGGATTTGGATGAGTTTTTCCAAGAGTTGCTTAACCACCCCTCCAAAATCCAGCCTTATCCAATGCACAAGTACACATAACCATCGATCTCGCCGTTGGCGGCCTTGATGGCACCGTCGGCGGACTTCTGGAAAATTTTGTCCTGTAGCCTCGGGAAAAAACTCGTCGTCGGCGGGTTCGAGGGTGCCGTCGGCGGCCTAGTTCAAATCTCCACATTTTGGCCCTTTTTTGCTCCAAATGCGTTCTTTTTTGCATCGTTTTGCTCCAATGATCCTAATTCATCGTTCTTGCAACAAAACGTCAAAAATACATTTCTTTAAAGTGTAATATCATTAAAAATAGTACAAAATGGGTTTAAAAATCTCAACACATTTTCCTTTGATCAGTAAACCCATTGTGAAACTAGAACAACCAAGGGAATAATAATTATAGACCTACTTATCCTCCAGGTTTTAACAGTAATCCACAATTTAAAGAGAAGAAGTTGTTTATAGAAGAAGTAGCGTTACAAATGGTAAATCAATTACAAATTCAAGAAGTTACAATTAGAAATATTGAGAATCAGTTGAGATAAATAACAAATTCATTAAGTAATAGATCCCAAGGAACACTTCCTAGTAATATAGAAGTAAATCAAAAAGGTCAAAATAAAGAGCAAGTAAAAGTTATTTAACTTAGAATCAGAAGAGAATTGGAAGGTGGAGTTCAAAAGGAGACTGAAGTAGAGAGAGAAGGGATTGAAGAACCAAAAGAGGTCGCTCTAAAAGGTTTGGAGAGACCCATTTCTCCACTTAAAGTTGACTTAGAAAAACTACCACCTCCATTTTCTTAAAGACTCTGACAACAAAATTTGGATAAGCAATTATCAAAATTTATGAAATTTTTTAAGAAGCTTATAATTAATATTCCATTTACTGAAGCTCTAGAATAAATGCCAAGTTATGTGAAGTTTATGAATAATATTCTTAACAGGAAAATGAAGTTTAAATATAATGAGACTGTTGCACTTATTGAGAAGTGCAGTGCTATAATTCAGAAAAAGCTTCTTGAAAAGCTTAAAGATCCTAGTACTTTACAATTCTATGTGCAATAGGAGGCAGATTTTATGGGAAAGTTTTATGTGATTTAGGAACAAGCATCAACCTTATGTCATTATCAATATTTGAAAGAGTGGGATTTGGAGAAATAACCCCTACTACTATAACTCTGCAGTTAGTACATGTTAAATAACCTATCCTAAAGGAGTTATAGAGGATGTCCTAGTGAAAGTGGATCAATTTATTTTTTATCTTGATTTCATTGTGCTAGATATGAAGGAAGATAAAGGAGATACCTATCATTTTGGGGAGACCTTTCATAGCCATAAGAAGAGCAATGATAGATGTGTAGAAAGGAGAATTAACAAAGTGCGTTAATGATCAAACAGTTACATTTAATATTTCCAAATCAATGAAATACCCTACAAAAGGTGAAAATCATGAATGGTATAAAATAGATATCATAAGATATTTAAGTGAATGTCATTTCAAATCAACTTATGAAGAAAAATCTAAAATGAAAGAGATGGAACACGAGCAAGAAGAGGAATTATATCAATACAAAAATTTATATAAAGACGATTTAAATTATGTTCAAGAAAGTTTTGAAGTTTTAAAAATGAGAAAAAGATAAATATTTTTGTCCATCAATTGAAAAACCTCCTGAGCTTGAGTTGAAGTTACTTCCTGAGCATTTGAAGTATGCCTTTTTAGGTGATTCATCTACATTACATGTTATAATTTCCTCAAAGTTAACTACAGAAGAAGAAGAGAGTTTGATGAAAACATTAAAGATTTACAAGAATGCCTGTGGATGGACAATTACTGATATAAAAGGAATCAGTCCTTCAATTTGTACGCATAGAATTCATATAGAAGAGAACTCTAAACCCAAGGCTGATCCTCAAACGAGATTGAAACTTATTATGAAAGAAGTTGTTAAGAAAGAAATTTTAAAGTGGTTAGACGCTGGAATTATCTACCTTATTTTTTATAGTGCATTGGTTAGTCTGATTCACTGTGTTCCTAAGAAAGGAGCGGTGACTGTAACTTTAAATGAACAAAACAAGTTAATAATAACAAGACAAGTCACTGGATGACAAAGATGCATTGATTATAGAAAATAAATCTTGCCACCAGGAAAGATCATTTTCCACTACCCTTTCTAGATCAAATGCTGGATAGACTAGCTGGGCATAACTACCCTTTCTAGATCAAATGCTGGATAGACTAGTTGGGCATAAATACTTTTGTTTTCTGGATCCGGATATCACCAAATACAAAAAAGCTCCTCAGGATCAAGAGAAAACAAATTTTACTAATCCTTATGGTACATTTGCTTTTAGAAGAATACCCTTTGGTTTATGTAATGCACCTGCTACATTTCAAAGATGCATGATGGCTATTTTTTGTGATTTAATTGAAAAAGGGATTGAAGTTTATATGGATGATTTTTTCAGTATTTGGAACTTCATTTGAATCATATTTAGAACATTTATCAAAAGTTTATAAGTGTTGTGAAGAAACCAATTTAGTTCTTAATTGGGAAAAATGCCAATTTATGGTAGCAGGAGGAATATTTTTGGGACATTAAAATTCAGAAAATGGTATGGAAGTAGACCTTGTAAAAATTCAAGTGATCGCTAATTTACCTCACCCAACAAGTATGAAGGAAATTAGGAGTTTTCTACGACATACTGGATTCTACAAGCGATATATTAAAGACTTTTTAAAAATTGATAAGCCTCTATGTCATTTACTTGAAAAGGATGCAATTTTTAATTTTGATAAAGAGTTCCTAAAAGCTTTCAAATTATTAAAAGAAAAATTAGTCACTGCACCAATTATTGTTTCACCAAATTAAGAAGAACCTTTTGAATTGATGTGTGATGCTAGTGATTATGCAATTGGAGCTGTTTTAGGACAAAAGCATGATAAGATTTTTAAAGTTATATACTATGCTAGTTGAACTCTTAATGAAGCTCAAATTAATTATACCACAGCCGAGAAAGAGTTATTAACTGTAGTATATGCCTTTAATAAATTTAGATCATACTTAATTGAAACCAAATGTATTGTGCTTACAAATCATTTTGCTATTAAGTATTTAATGAGAAAGAAGGATGTTGTCTATGCTTGAATTAGAGAAACAACTTAGTTTTGAAAAGGAAATTGATGAACATTTTCCAGATGAAAAATTATTCAATATTAATGAGTGGTGTGTTCCATGGTATGTAGACATTGGGAACTTCATTGTTAGTGATATTATACCCAATGTAATGATATACCAATAGAAGAGAAAATTTTTATCTGAGCTAAGACATATTATTCAGATGACCCGTTTATATATAAACAAGGAAGGGATCTAATTATTTGAAGATGTGAGCCTTTAGAAGAAACTTATGAAATTATCCAAAAATGTCATAATTCTGATCTTGTTGGACATTTTGGGGTTGATTTAACAACATACAAAATTTTACAATCTGGAGTTTATTGGCCTACAATCTTTAGAGATGTTAACGCTTATATCAAAATATGTGATCAATGTCAATGAGCAGGCAATATTTATAGAATGAATGAGATGACCCTCAATTATGTTTTAGAAGTTGAGATATTTGATGTTTGGGATTAGATTCCATGTGACCATTTATACCATCTTTAAAAAATTTATATATATTGTTAGCAGTAGACTATGGATCCAAATGAATAGAAGTTGTTGTTTTACCTCGATGTGATGCTCAAAGTGCTGTGAAGTTTTTAAGAATGAATATATTTTGTGGATTTGGGATGACGTGAGTAATCATAACTAATGGGGGAAGTCATTTTAGAAATACAATAATGGAGAAGTTATTAAAGAAATATCATATTAACCATAGAATTGCTACTGCTTATCATCCTTAGACAAGTGGTTTGACTGAATTATCTAATCATGAAATTAAGACAATATTAGAAGAATCTGTAAATCCAACCAAAATGGATTGTTCATTTAAACTTGACTATGTTTGTCGGCTTATATGACTGCAAACAGAACTCCTATAGGAATGTTCCCATACATGCTAATATTGGGGAAAGTGTGTCACTTACCAGTTGAACTTGAGCATAATGTATATTGGGCTATAAAAGAATTTAATTATAATTTAAATGATGTTAGAGAGAAAAGATTATTGCAATTGAATGAGCTTGAAGAGATAAGAAATGAATCTTATGAAAGTGCCAAGATTTATAAAGAAAAGATAAAGATTTGGCATGATTGGAGGATTCTTACTAAAAATTTTCAGTAAGGGCAATAAGTTTTGCTTTATATTACAAGTTTAGTATTATTTTCAGGCAAAATTAAGTCCAGGTGGATGAGTCCATTTGTTGTGATGAAAGTTTATCCCTATTGAGCTGTGGATATTAAAGATCCTAAAACTGATAAAATATTCAAAGTGAATGGTCACAGGTTGAAATCCTATTTTTTAGGTGACAAGATTAAATTAAATGATTTTATGATGTTGGGTCAACCAAAATAAGCACTGATTATGTCGTGCCGATGATGTTAAACCAAGCGTTCTATGGGAGGCAACCCATAGTTATCGGTGTGTTTGTTTTTATTATTATTGTTTGATTTAGAAAATTCTAGTAGCATTTTGAATATATAATGATTTAGTGATTATTCTAAAACCTTAAAAGATGACCTAGACATGATAGAACGTGTATTTGGACATTAAGTTGACATGTAAATTAAGCACTGGCGCTTAAGCGCGACAGATAAAAAACATGTGTGAATTTCAGTTTTTAGAAGTTTTAAATAAGATTTGGTTGGCTCTAATGTGGGAGACAGTTCTAAGACGTGCCTAGGAGTTATAGCAGAGTTTAGAGCCTATAAATAGAAGGGTTATGTAAATATTTTTACTACAATTCAATTCTATCTCTAAATCTTAAATGAAAAAGAGAGAGTTTTGGAAAAATGTTATCTTGGGAGAGTGATTTAAAGAAGGAGGAGGAGGCAATGAGAAAGAAGTTTGTTAGTTAGAGTGTGCAAGATTTATACAATAGTTTCCTCGTTGTTAGTATCGAAGGGATAGCGGAGAAAATCTCTAAAGTTGAGGCTGACGTGGCTTTAATTGAAGTGAAAGTGATGGAAGTTAATGCACATCTGAATCATATGGGATGACAACTTAAGATGCAGTTTAGCCATACCTATTTTATAGATAAATCATGCTGACGTGGAGAAAATCTCTAAAGTTGAGGCTGACGTGGCTTTAATTGAAGTGAAAGTGATGGAAGTTAATGCACATCTGAATCATATGGGATGACAACTTAAGATGCAGTTTAGCCATACCTATTTTATAGATAAATCATGCAAGGCTATGTATTTGAAGAACAAGTGGATTGAAGAAGATTTAACCAGAGTTATTAACCATCATCTATTCTTTTAGATTTATATTCCAAATGTTGAAGGAGAAACTAATGATAGGCTAGGATTCCTTCCACCGACTAGAGAATGGAATTAAGTTCATGGTTTAGTGTTTGATTGCTATTGTTAAGTGTACTTAGTATGTTATTAATGTGATAAATGTCTAGTGTTTGTGTTAAGAATTTTGTCATCCGAGACTATTTGGATTGAGAATTTATGTATTAAAAATGTTTGTAATCATTCGTAAATTAATGTAAATGTTTGTTTGTGTTAAATTTTTTATAATTTTGAGTTGAATTGAATTAATTAAGATTGGAGAATCTTGAGTAAGAGGAGAGTTGAAAGGGAAGAAAATGGTTATTAAAGAGTTATGAGACCTTGTAGGGATGTTTGACTTAGGCTAGGAGTGCATTTCACTTAAATAAAAAAAATCAAAATTTGTGCACTGGCACCTAAGAGCCGAGACCCTGTGTTGAAGCGCTGCCTAAACCGAGAGATAGGCGCCTAAGCACCGAACCATTTGTGCTTAAGCATCGGTTCATGAAAACTAGTTCACAAACAATTTTAAGTGGCAATTCGGTCCAAAAACACCATTACCAAACCTTAACTTCATCTTCTTCCTTGGACCATTCACAATTTCTATGCTAGGGCACACCATATTTGAAGTATTCTTGGTGTTTAGAAGCAAAAATTGTTAGATTTTATATCTTTGAGTTAGGAGCCTCACTTCTATGTAAATTTTCTTATTTCCACCATGTATTTTGAGCACGTTCATGAGCTACCCGAAAATCACTATTCATGGTAAAAATTTGAGAAAAAGTTATGGAAAATACATGGATTTGTTAGTTTAAGCTTTAAGTAGTTAAGTTTCGTGATTTAGAGTTGAATATGGTATTTATTGTGAATTTTATATAATTTTTTAGAAATTGCACCAAGAATGAAGAGGAGCAAAGGAAAGGGTCAATTTGATTCAAGCAAATTTGTTAGTTCGAGAGCCTAGGATCGATACAGTGATGCATTACAATCGAGGAAGTTGATTCTTGAGCAATGTTTTATAAGTCCAGGAGGAGATGTTGAAGATTTGATTATTCACCGTCAGTGGGAGCGGTTCTGTTCTTTTTCTGCCGTAGCAGTGATTTATTGTGCGGAAGTTCAATGCAAATCTCCTTGAAGCTGAAGAAGAAGGAGTCATGGTGGGGAGAAGACATTGCCTTTTTCACCTGAGGTAATAAATCTATTTTATCAAATGCCCCCGAGCACTTTGTGTTTTAATTCAAATTGTAGTCCTACTGAGAAGGAGCTAGACGAGATTATTTCATCTTTGACTAATGGAAGTGGGCTTTGGAAGATTACAAATGAAAGAAGAGTTAACTTTTCTACTTCAAAGTTGGATGTCACTATCAAGGCATGTCACTATTTTATTTCTGCTCGTCTGCTACCGACAAATCATCTTAGTGAAGTGACTCATCATCGAGCAACTTTGAACTATTACATTTAATAGTTGAAGGCCAATGACATTGAAGCTTTGATTCATGGAGTTATTACTTGTTCTGTCGTTGCTGCCACTACTGCAGGTTTGGGATTTGCATCCTTGATCTTTTCTTTGTGTTAGCAGGCTGGAGTTAGATTTGATAGTTGGGAGGGTATCTTACAAACTCTTAAACCTAATACCAGTGTGAATGTGAAATCTTATTCACACCATTCAGTTTTTTGGTTGGAGAGGAGGATTTTCTAGTAGTTCTAATGTGTCAATATCACGAGCTTCTACTTCACATGCTTCAACATCACGAGGTCAGACTTCTGGATCTGATTCTCAGTCACAGCTATTGGACAGGATATTGAATAATGTCATTTATACCAATGAAAACGTATCAAACTTAGAACATTTGTAGAGCATATGAATGGATATATGAAGATACATAGTGATTATGAGGGTGAATTTAACATAGCAATGGAAAACCTTATGAGAGGTAACCAGGATATTGTATTTCCTCAGTACCCCAGATATCCATTATATGAGCCTGTAGCTACTTGACGTAGTGACAATAGTGATGTAGATGATGAGGATGATTAGTTCGAATCTATAATTTTATTTGATTTTTAGTTTTTTTGTTGTTGTGAACTGTTAATAGTGCAGTTATTCTATACTTTTTGTTATGTTTTCAGCTGTTATTGTTAAGACTATTATTTTTTGCTGTGTTCTATTTTGCAGACACTACTGCGATGTATTTGTGTTTATGTGAGTAGTTATTATGTTTGGTAGTAGTAATTTTGATAATTGAATTGTTTATTGTAGTAGTTAGTTGTGTTGAACTTAATTTTGGATCTTAGGAAGGTTTTGAATATAACTAACTTTTTACTTAAAAGTTGCATGTTTAAAATTTTCAATTCACAACAAGATATTTTTCTTTATGTTGCATTCAAGTATGTTTGTTAGTATGTTTGTTTGTTTTTTTGTTATATTCCACTGCATAGAAGTCCAATGAATCTCTATATATTAAGTAAATTAAATTTTGATCAATTTAATTTTTACTCATGTTATTAAGTTTTGTACTTGAATATTTATGATGTAAAAACTCTTGTTAGCATGTTATTTTAAATTTTCATTCCTTCCAATATTTATATAAGATGTTAAAAATGTTTTAATTTTATTAAAAAATTCAAGTTTGTGGGGGGGGGGGGGGGGGAAAGTTTTCTAAAGTCTTAAAAATTTATTTATTCTCAAATGTATTTCAAATAAATTTGATTTTGATTTGAAGAAAATGATCATGTAAATTAAGTTATATTAGAGAAGTAAAATTTTGAACATAGAAATGAGTAAGAGAATTTAGTTAAAATTTATGGAAATGAAGAAAAACTTAAAGTTAAAATTTTTTAGTGTGGAAAATGCTATGTATAGTTTAACTATCTTTAGTAGAAAAAATCATATTTTTGAAAAATTTAGTAGAAGATTTAGATTTTTATTTTCAAAACTTAAATTTCTTTTATTGAAGGTAATTTTTAAAACTACTATTATGTTTTTAAATGAAAGAAAAATATCAACTATTTGCTTTAGGAAAGGAAGACTGAAATTCAAAATCATTCAAGGCCTATCTAAATATAATAATCCTTGTCTGAAAAAAAAAAAGAAAAAGAAAAAGAAAAGGAAAAGGAAAAAGAAAAGAAAAATTGAAAAAGAGAGGAGAAGATTGAGGATTAGTTCCTAATTAAAACTTGGTTCCACATCAGATCTTTCTAAAGTATGAGACTTGAGAAACTCTTAAGCTTAAGGATATAATATGGTAAGTGAAATTATGCTTCATAAAAATTTTTAAGTGGAGAAGATAAAATGCCTAAACTCTATATTTGGAGAATCTACAATATTTCTGAATTAGATAGAAACTCATATTTCCATATTTTTTAACATTACAAATTTCTAAACTATAAGTTGGTCTCATTTGTTAATATTTTTTCTAAATTGGACTACTATATTTCTACATCAAAAATTTTGTAACTCCTAAATAAACTCATATACAACATCTACTTATTTAGTTTTTAAAGATTGCAGGGTCACTTGAGGACATGTAACATTTTAAGTTTGAGGGATTTTGATACACCTAAAATATATATTTTGGGAGATTTTGATACACCTGAAATATATATTATTTTATCCACATTTTTATGCCTATTTTTGAGATATTGTGCTTTAATAAAAGGTATTTGTGTGTTTTTCTTTCAGGTACAATCAAATGGATGAAAAATGCTAAAAGGGGTGAAAAATGGTAAAATTTGGACCAAGAATGAAGAAGGCGCAAAAATTAAGTTGGGGCAGCTAAGCACCTAGGACTAACGTCTAAGCGTTAGAGGCTCACCCCTAAGTGCCAGGTACCTCGCGCTTAAATGCTAGAAGTAGTTATTTGATGATTCATTGAATTTAGACAAATTTTTGAAGAGGTATTTGAAGCAACCCTTGGTAAAAAAGTGGGAAACAACCCATGTACATGAAAATTCATTCAATTGGCTTTTGAAAAGAGGAACTTCTATAAGATTCATTGAATGAAGACACATTTTGCAAAGACACCAAGGCACCTTTTGGATTTTTATTAAAGAAAACTTGGATCATCAAGAGAAGAGGCCAGTCATTAGCCATTAGAGCCATCATTCATCCAAGTAACCATCACCGTCGCCGCCCATCGTCATCGTCGTCGCCATCCACCTTCTTTTTATTTGAGTGTTAGTTTTGTATTGTGAGTGAAGAAAGAGAATTCAAAGCAACTTCAAGATATTTAGTGGAGAGAATTTAGGATAAGTGTTTATATTTGTGAGAACATATAAGATCTGAGATGGTATTGTCTTAGTCAACAAATGGTTAGAATCACATATTGATTTCTTGAATGAGAATGTAGTTCATGAGTTTGAGTGAAAATAAATAAGGAAATAAACTTTTCAAGTGTGTGTAATCAGTAGACTTTAGAGTAACAGAATAAAGCCCTCAATTTGATGTATAGTTTTAGGTTTGAAACGAGATATTAGCCCCATGTGGAGGGAGAAGAGGGAACTTTAGAGTGAGAGCTAATATCTCCTCTACCTAATTGGTTTTCAAGACTATTCAAAATATAGATTAGTCAATTTTCTTTATAGCATCTCTAGTAAGAGTAAAGAATATTATTACTCTTACTTGACATAATACATTTAACATACTTCCACAACATAATTTCTATACTTATTACTAATTCATGATAATGAAAAAGATATTTTACTTATATCGCCTTCATCTTACAAATATTTAGTTAAGTTAATTAGTTGCTTACTTTAGTTTCATAAATCCAAAAATTATAAAAAAAGTTGTATTTTCATTCCTATTATATCATCTTAAGTTTAAGTATGAATTTTTGCTAAGTAGATTTTTGTCATTTAAACTTTCTAGTTTTTTAAAGTGCATATTTTTTTTCATGTGAGTTCAATATTAGAGGCTTAATAAAAAAGGCCTATATTACTTAATAACAATACTTATACTTGCGTAGTATCTCATATTTAAATATTATAATTGTATTCTTATTTATTTTATAGTGGAAAACTTACCTAGTTTTTGCTTTGGATCAAGTTTTTGACTTTTTTGCAAATTAAGAATAACTATTATGAAAATTAAGCATATAATCGCATACATCACATTTTACTTCTATATCAAAGAAAGTCGGGATCAGTAGGTGTTCCTTCCCTTTGAAAATTTTTGTGCCATGGGTGTCCTAAGGTCCATAGAGGGATTCCTAGGGTTTGGGTTTCATGGGTGACCCAGGGCATGCCCTACCTGTAAGGAGTCGACTTGGGTCTCTCACCAGGTCAAAACATTAAACCAGCTTAACCAGGGGTTGAGAGCCTAGGCTTAAACTCATGAGGACCAAGTGAACATAGCCTTTGTTTGGGGTTGCAAGTAGGTGAGTACTTCCTTTAGTCATTTAGGAAGCCCTGGGAAGGACCTCACAAAAGTGAGGTCAACAATAACACTTAGATATTTAACATGAAATTAAAAATTTAACTAAGATTAATTCTTCTATAGTAAAATGCCTTGTCATGCATCATTTTCAAATATTATTTTATCACTAGAAATTAAAACATTAGATATATAGATATTAAAATTTAATTAGTATGTGTAAATCTCTAAAAATTGAAGGTAACTCAACACAATTCTTATCATTTATATGTCTTCACACCTAAAATTTGATACTTATATTTTTAACTCTTTGGTGCTAAAATTTATGCATGAAAGGTGCATTTTGTTAATAAAAAGTTAATAATAGAGTTATTTTTTATGTAATGGCAAATACTTGAGTGGAATGTGTTTAAATATGGCTACTTAAGTGTTAAATATTTAAACATATAAGAATTGTGTGCTATGCAAGTACATGTCTTTAATTCTTTTGGTTTATCTTGAATTTTATTCAATATATAAAAGCAATTATAAAATCAACTTGTTGAGAACATGGAATGGAATGGAATGGTGGCTTATGTTCACTTGATTTGGTTATGTTTAAGTAGATCTTTATTTTATACACATCTATTTATTTGAATTAGTTGAGGCATAATGTTATTTTTATCAATAATGACTGATGACAAGTCTTATTGAGAAAAATAACTATAATGAATAATGAAGCTTCATGCTCATACAAGTCATAGTTGTCTCCTTAGAATGTGTTGGTTGACGATAGTACAAATTTTTTTTAGATGTTAGAGTGACAGATTAAAACACAACTTATTTTTTGACCGATTGACATAAAAGAGTTTATTTTCATCAATCACTCATTTCTTGCATACACATAAGTAAGAAAGAGTGAATCTATTTTAAGAGAAGGGTTTTGCAAAGAAGACCTCTAATATCAAAGTTTATAAACGAACCCGAAAGGAGAAAAGAAAAGATATTTTGATAGATTTTGATATTTCTTTGTCTTATTGAGAGATATTTATAGAAGTTGGAGGATATATGTTGACATTTAAGAAAAAGGCTAAAGAGATGAGCCAAGCCCTTTTAGACAATCCTTAGAAGAATTTGTTGATTACATCTAAAGGAATTTACATGAGCATTAAAATTCAAAGTAAATGCTCCTTAGTTTTTAAAAAACTCTCATGATCATTATTCTTTCTTAGCAAAAATTCTCCTAAAGTATGAAAGGAATTTGCATTGAAATTAAAAATCATAGTAAATGCTTCTTAGTGTTTAAAAAAACTCTCAAGATCATTAGTCTTTTTTAGCAAAAAATCTCCTAGACTAATAGTGATGATCTGAAAAATAATTAATACATGACACTTCATGCAAAACAATTTTCAAGATCACTTTTAACACTCCTAGAGAGTATGCCATTACAAAATGTTACATTCCTTTCTTAGACTTTTTCTCTTCACATTTTTTTGTGTTTATGCTCTCAATGGTTAAGGTTTCTCTAAATCAACACTTAAGTTATAATACCATCCTTCACTAATTAATTTATAATACCAACTTTCTTCATTAATGTTTATACTTTTCAATGATTGAAATTTAAGTATTATATTAATTTTGGGTATAGCTTCCAGTTTTGTAAGACAGACTTTTATGGGTTGAAAAAAGCTTACATGAATTTTAGATAATTGAGTTAAAGTATAACATGTAGGCATAAAATATATATTCAATATAGAGTTAACATTATCATGTTAATTTTTATGGAGCTTTAATATGTGAAAATTTGTTAGTTCATTTGCAATATTCTAAAAGAATTACTCTTTTTCAAATATATTAAAAAATATGTATTATTCATATTATTTTTTAAAAAATCATTCACTAAAGAAAAAATTATAGAATTTGATTTCAAAAATAAAATTTTTGCCTTGATTGCTTATTCCAAAAAAATTATGAATTTAATTTTGTAATGGTCATTTTTAATAGTGAAGTTCACAGTCTTATAATTATAAATTTTAATCTTGTCAAAATTGTTTAGAATTGTCAATTCTCCCCACATATCATTAGAAATGTATAGTCGTGTATTTTCTTCTTCTTTATTTAGTTGGTTAAAAGATCACAAAGGTTGTTAGAGAGGTGATGAAAACTTGAGGGAATGTAATGACTAGTTTATAATTTCCTTATAGTGAATGGTAAGTTTCTCTTATAATGGAAAAAGAAGACAATTAGATCATTGATTAGGAAAATTAACTGAATAGTGGAAGCGATTTTAAGTAGTCGATTGAAAATATAAATCAAATGTTATATATATATATATTAAAGAACCTTGTAGAGAATTTTATTATTATTGCCAAAATTTTGCAGGGGCTGACTCGAAGTTCCAGTTAAACCAAAATACAACTCACACAAAAATAAAACCTGAGGAACTCCACCGAGTATAGAACGCACGCAAAAAAAACCCACAAAATACAACGACCAAACACAAGTGGTTCTAATGAATGGGATACTGCTTAAATCATGAGAGATAAGAGCATCAACATTTAGAGGAGGGTAGACACTAATAAGAACAAAGCTTGAAAAAGCACACAATTTGGCAAGAGAATCTGCCAACATATTCGCTTCTCTATAACAGTGAGCCACCTAACCTGAAATTGACAAAGCAAAAATTTTCTTTGAAATATGCATATAAAGCCAAGGAAGTTAGAAAAATTGTTGCAAATATTATAAGTCAATTTCGAATCGGTTTAAAAAATCAGCCGGTACACAACAATCCGATCAGCCACCAATAAGCCATAAAGCATCGCTAGAATTTTAGAGTATAGAGCAGAAAAAAGATGAGCAAGGAGCAGTAAAATACGTCTGTCCATCTAACCCCTCTGTAATTTTGAAACAAACCTCCCACAACCGTCCACTTTTCAGTAAAGCAACTATCCAAATTAAGTTTAATAACAAGAAGATATGGCTTACTCCAAAACACCAACCACAAAGGAGAGGCACAAGAAGGTTCATCAAGAATACTAATTTGCCTATTAATGTTTATGAGGCCATTTAAATCGGCTACACTGCACTTAGAATATTTTAAACCTTATAGATTAAGGCTTTAATGTTCAAAATCACCCTATTAACCAGTGAGCAATTTTCAATATGCTCTATGTTTTTGTGCTCCTTACAGATAAACCAACATCAAATAAATGACATCGAACTTGCTAAATTACTCCCACTGTAATGCTAGCACCAATCATCCAAGCATTGCTCAAGAGAAGTATACCCAACAATAGGAATAAAAATTTAAAAGTACTTGGCCATTTCTAACAAAACATTTAAAGCATACTTTCATTGAAAGAAAATACGCGAACAGGAGAGAAATAACAACCCTTTCAATTTGAATATGTCATCCACCGACAAAAACTTAAATTTAAGTTTGCAAGAAAAGAAAGCTTGCGACGGTTTAATAGAAGAACTCCAAGCATCAACACCGCCTTTTACCCATTCAAAAGTATGAATTTGTTGTGACCCTTCTCTTGCTTCCCCCAAGCTTGATCTTTTTTCCTCCATCAAAAAGAATTTTAGAAACAACATTATTCAAATCATTACCCACAAGGGTTTGGAGTTTGGATTGGTTCCATTCATCCCCACTCAAAAACTCTGCCATTGTGGTGTTATAATTGCCAAGTAAAGGAAATTTAGCATGTGAAGGACCTCTAAGGTTCAATCGTCAAACCAAAAAGACTCCACTTTGTCTCTCATTTTCAGAATTTCCTTCCTCATAATTGAATCACTAAGCCTAGGCTTGGCCTAAAGAGAATGTTTATTATAAAGATGTTTCTTTTTCATATGTAATGTATATATTTTTTTTTATAAAAAGAGCAGTTCGTGGCTCCTTACGCGCTAATATTAAAAAAAAGTTACAAATTTTGGGTGGGATAGTGGATCCCCATCTAAAAATAAAAAAATACATTATAAGCCTAGGGGTTCCAAAATCCACAGTACAACGCCACGCAAAAAAGTAAGCAAAACACCAAAAATAAACTAAACCAAAATACAATAGACCCAAAGCATATGCTTCGAGAGCATCAGCCAATTATGTCCTACGCCAAATAAGTGATACACAGTCTGAAAGACGTTGCGAAAAAAAAAATCTTATAAAGACGACTTCGTGCAGGTATTCTGTAATGATCAGATTGTTGTGGGTGAGTTACGAAACTCCCCACATGAAAGCCTTCGAAATCAAAGTCCTCGTAAAGAGCCAATCTGAAGTAGTCCCCCTCACAAAGTGATTGAAAATCTAGAAAATACATTGCAACTATCTGAAGCTTAAAGTGGCCCTTATTCATTAAAAGAAGACATATAATCTCTTCAGTGGCAGGAGAAAAGGGTAAGCAGATTATGTAAGAAAGCAGCTTAATGTTGCAAATAAAAGCAATATAATCCAAACACCAGCAGGGAGTAAAACAGAAAACCAAAATTTCCAAACATGGACCGAAAATACATATAGAAGCCTCGGGTGCGTAAGATGCTCCAGCAGGGACCGAAATCTCCAAACAGTAAAATGAAAACCCCCATGCAGCTAGTATAACCGAAATACTCCTCCAGTAGGGACCGAAAATCCAGTGAAAAAGAAACCAAAAATTAGCAATAATAATACAAACCATGGCATGAAAATAAAGGCCTCTCAGAACAAAAAGAAATTAAAATCTAATGTAAGGCGAATCCAAAGTGTCGCTCAATAAAATGCACTTTAAGTGATGCATCGGAGTAACACCCACTAAAGGATTAGTATTGTCCTTAGCAATCTTAGCGAGCCAATCAACAGGAGAATTCCCTTCGTGAAAAATAAAAGACATGTGAATATTACAATTAAAATTTTTTATTACCTCCATAATTTTGTTCCAAGTGTAAAAAACTTTTCATTTGGGTAAAGAAAGGGCACTAAATTATTGAACAGTGATAAAGAATCAGTCTCAATAATGATATTGGAGAACTTGCATGAGAGAGTAACCAAAAGAGCAAGCAGAAAAGTCCAGCTTTCAGCTTCTAAAGCAGATGACGCATTAATAGGAGAAGCAAAAAAAAACAAATGCAATTACCCAAGTGATTTTTAAAAACCCCACCTGCACTCGCTGCCGTGGGAGTCCAACTTCCATCGATATTAATCTTGATCCAACCCCGCGGTGGGNAAACGAAGAAATGTCGCTGATTGGGCCCGCGCCGCGCAGAAAAAGTGGCCCCAAACGGACCCTAAGAGACTTGGTGCCACCAAATCACGAGCTGGTGAGGAAGGAGTCTCCAAGGCTCATTTTGGAGCAGCTTCAGTTAGGCCCGGTAGAGATGAAATGTAGAAAATGCAAGAATGTTAAGATAGAATAGACGTCAAGATCATGCCCCCTTGAGGTACCCAATGGCACCCATCCCTTTTTAGAATTCTCGAGGTCTCCGCAAAAATGTTACGGACAACTATCTAAAGCAATAGTTGAAGAGAACAACTTGTTCTTTGTTGATTTTGTTGATACGAGAATGGATTAGCTCAGTCGTAAAGAAGTTGACATCACCGCTCGAAACAAGTGGGATTTAACCTTTCAACCTTCAGTGGGTGAGTAAATCAAACGGGGTTGTGACAGAGAGATACTATCACTTTTAGCAACGAGTTGAAGCACAATCAAGTCATTATGGGCTAACAAGGCTTCCGGATAATGGAACTTGGAGGATTGGCACAATATACACAAGTAAAGAGCACATTGTTCCATGAAGATTGTGCGAAGGTATTTCCAGCTGCTATGATATTGAATTACCAACTATTGTTGGAGGTGATTTTAATTGTATTGTGTCAAAAGAAGACAAAAA